>JAODAL010073593.1:0-14682 GCA_025379985.1 Phyllomedusa bahiana
ATTGAAAAAAATTAAACCTTCAAAAAAGCATTTCATGCTCAGAAATCTTATAATGTGGGTGAATAACAACAATTCTGCAAAGATGAGCGGCCAAAATTCCTCCAGAGCGTTGTAAAAGACTCACTGGCAGTTATCACAAGCGCTTGATTGCAGTTGTTGCTACTACAGGTGGCCCAACCAGTTATTGGGTTTAGGGGGCAAATACTTTTCACATTGGGACCTGTAGGTTTTGATTATTTTTTTCCTTAAAAGTAAAGACCTTCATGTATAAACTGCATTTTGTATTTACTTGTGTTTTGTTTGTCTCATATATATATATTTGTTTGGTCATCTGAAACATTTAAATGTGACAAACATCCAAAAGATTAAGAAATCAGGAAGGGGGCAAATACTTTTTCACAGCACTGTATAGCAATAACAAGTAGGGAGCATAAATGTATTTATTGATAGATGGTAGTGCAATTATTGGAGTGGTGTGCTGGATATTGGGGTCCTTTATCCAAATAGCTCTGGTATCATGGATCATCTACTTGTAATTTTATGTTCCCTAATTAAAGTGTGATTGTTATGATGACAGTGCTGTTGTGTGGGTCATGTTTGTAGGTGTGCATACTTTCATTCATTCTCCCTTTTAGATCCTTGCTATGGAATAGTTCATTATGTTCTCAAATGGTATATTCACATGGGTTGCTTTGTGGCGGTCATTAGGGCAGTTTTAACAAAAATGGTGCAGTTTCACCATGATTCAGAAAATCAAATTGAAGGAAAAAAGGGACAAATAAAGTTACAAAAATGACTAAAGTGTCTGCACCCTAATTTGCTTATGGCAAACCCACGAAAAATACTTCATCTTCTGCTGCCATTTCTACCTCAAAGTAACTTTGTGCAAGGACAGATGAAGCATAATTCTGAATGAGATTTGGTGATTGCTGTTCACTTTGGGCAACATATATGAATAGGGCTGCAACATTCTTTGGTGTGCTTTGAGCCAAACAAACTGTCATAGCCTTTTTCTATAGATGTATGAACCGTCGTTTGGCAAAAGTTGACGCAATCTGCGCCAGACACAACATGTTTGATGCGCTAAAGATGCGAGGGCATGTGGCACAAGAGTCATACAATGCGCCCAAAATGCACCAAAAATGTGCCAAAGCTTGGCGCAAACTATCTTACAGATCCCTACCACTTTCAAAGTGGCATGGCTTAGACTACTTTAGGCCTAAAACATTTATAAAGTGCTGTGAGACAGTTTCATACATACTGTTGGATTGTACGCTATTAAAAACAGAGGAGGAACTGGCGAGTTGGCACTAGATTCATATATGTCGCTCTTTGTTTCTTAGTTTTCTAAGGAAAATATTGCTGAGTTAAAATGAACTCTAGGGTTGCGAGAAATAAGTTACATACAATGCATCCTGGAGATCATAAAAGTGCACCTTCATGCAACTTTATGCCAAATATAATTTTTTTTTTAATGTCATGCAGTTAGTAAAACTAACCTATCAAGCAACCTCATGCAGCTTGATGCTGTGCCTGTTACATTGGTTGATATCTACAAGACTTGTGGCCTCTGACTCCATGACTTGCTTGAAATTCTTGATGTGTATTAAAGTAAATTCCAAGCCATAATTTTAGTTTCACTTTAGTGTTTCTTAAATCCTTTTACATCAGCATACAATTACCCTTTCCAAGTGTCAGTTGACTATATAGCAAGTTCATTGGTGCAATTGTCGAGGGTGAATTGCCGCGCCAATGATAGTTCATAACTTATCATTGAGCAGACATCTACTCCCAACATGGGTGGCAGCCAGAGGCGTAACTCACAGCTCCTGGGCCCTAATGTCAAAAGGGAAATGGGGCTCCTGAGATACTATGGGTCATTTACCATACTGGTGTCGTCTTATGTGACAGAAGGTCCCTTGGGCACCCCTTAGGCTGCATGGCCTGGTAGCGACGGCTAACTCTGCACCCCTTATAGTTATGCCCCTGTTGACAACACATTCTTTTTACTGCAGCATACAAGTTATGATCTGCCAACAAATGTGTTTGTTCATCAGCTGATTGCAGGACTTTTTACACAATGATCGGGAGCTACCATTCTTGTTAACATTTATTTTCCCAATAACTAATCCGTGGAAAAGGCATTTTAAGGAATACATGATGTCAGAGTAATAAGTTATTATACTTACTACTCCCAGAAGGGTCACATCTTTGGGTGTCACCAGCTGGCTACCGCGGGAGAGCAATGATGAGTCACAGGTTGAGATTCAAAATCACTCTGGGAGCAAAGCCCCCCCAGGTCTTTATTTTATAGACAAATTGTTACATGATATCAAATATTTAAATGACAAGCCCACCCTAACCAATGGAAATACAATATGGGTGTGAATAATCATTGGTACACATTAATATTCATACTTCTTATTGGGCAGTGTCCAAGATTAATTAAACTTCAAACAAAATACATAAATCCATTATATGTGTCAAACTAAAGAGAAACATCTCATTACTTTGTAGGTACTCAAATGGTATCAAGGATATTCTAGCTCAACTTCCAATTATAATTGGACATCATAATTGGACACCTGCATTTATCTCAAAACATTACATGAGAACGGGAACTTTTCCACTAGTGTGTCCTTCGCACCTTGGCACCTCCAAAGCAATTCTTGGCTAAGTTTCAGTATGAAAACATCTTTAGGATACTCAAAAGAAAGAGACAAAGAACAAACAAATGAAGACAAAATGGAGTCAGTTCAGGCCTAGACAGCAGGGCTATATTTACTTTAACACATAACAATTATGTCTTTGGCTAAAAATACCCACTTACAGTAGTATGTGGCTGATATATACTGAGCAGTGAAAGGATAAAACTTAAAAGGGTTGTCCACTTTTTATTATTACCTATATAATAGGAAATTATACAATTTTCTAACATACATGTATTAAAAATTCTGGTTCAGTGCACATTCCAGACGGCAGTAATGGCTCCCATGGAGTGACCCACCATACATATATCATGTGACCCCTGGTATCAAGCTAATAAAAGGTTATTGAAGAGCATACTGTGCGCACCTTTATGCACCTGCTGTTTTAGAACTATGCACTGGTCAGTGTGTACTTCTTAAGTGCTCCAGCCCAGATTCATTCTCCTTTTCCTCGGAGAATACACAATAAGATCAAAACACTCAATGAGAAAAACCAGGCGGAAGAATGAACATGTTCTAAGTTTTTCGGAACGTCTGTGGTGTAAAAAACCATCCGGCGGAAAATCCGTGCAGTGGGGATTGCTGCACGGATTTTCCATTAAAGTCAATGTAAAAGGTTGACAGTGGCTTTAAAGATGGTTTTCAAATCCGAAAACTGTCTGTAAAACCGACGGAAAACCTATGTCATGAGGACAAGCCCTTATGTATCTAGAGAACAGTAAGTCTATTGCCTACATTAGGTACATGCTTAGCCAATGATACCAAGGAGTACTTTACTCTAAACTTCGTCATGTCCTGACTGTTCTGCTGCCGGTAGGAGCTTTCTCAGTGGTCATACTCCTTTGCATAAAACATCCCAAAACCGTTTGCTTCTTAAATTGTTTTAAGCTGCTTGATATGAAAAGCTCTTGTAACATAATGTTCAGTAGCTCGCTGATTGTAGCCGGTAAGTGACCTCTCTTGATTTCCCTTACCCCTTTTCATTGTGTGCCGCACAGTTTAAACACTTTTTCTTCCTCGCACCATCACCTCAGTGTTCTTGGCTTGTAAGACGCCCACGTGCTGCAGGAGGTAGTACTGGTCAGACAGATCCTTATTCAAAATTGTTTTTTTTCTCCCATTCTTTTCATCTGAGGCTGCTGTTTTAGTTGCTTAGAAACAGCAATTTCAGGAGAAAGTATATCCAGTTGGGGGTAATGACATAGCTACCTAGCGAATAACAGAGCAGCTTGCACAGTACAATAGCTTGCAGGAGAATGACATGCAATTTCTAGATGCCTCCTCTAGTTATAATTAGTTCAAATAATGTTCTTCAGCTCCAGACATTTAACCTCTTTAGTGTAACATGTTGCATTCTCCTATCCAAAGAGGTAAAACATGTACAGGAACATTTGTATGTACCACCAACTCTATACAAATGAATCCCATTCACATTACTGCGCTTTAACCCCTGTCTGTCCATGTTCTTATGTCTGGTGGCCTGGGGCTTTTTTTTCTGAAGCAGATCCTTATTCTGCAAGTACAGGCACTGGCTTTCAGGGATAACTTTATGTCACAAGGCATTATGGGAAAGGAGCTGAGAAGCCCAAGCGCCCTCTATTGGATGTAACAAATCCTCAATTTGCTTTTGACCCACTGGGTCTTGAGAAAGCAAAAAGGATTTTAGCCAAGCCAGTATCTCTCATCTGCAGACAGCTGTTTTGGAGTTTTTGCCCCTCATCAGTGCAGAGCAGAGCGATACTGGCTGGCTGGGTGGGAGGCAATAAGTGGCTCAGAAAGGGGAATATCTCTCCTTGAGGAGAGCACCAAACGAACTTTAGGCACAGACGTGAAGGCAGAAGCTCTTTTGTAGCTATATCTGCCTTCTAAATTAGTTTTTATGTAGTGCAAAATGGGTGCAACCGCCTCCTGTACATGAGTAGGGGAGCATAATCTCTCAAAATGTCATGGCAGGGCGAGGGGGTTTAAAAAGTAAAGTACCTACAGTATTTTCTATGCAAATTCTAAAGAAAAAAGTGCACATGGAGCAATGTATTAAAGAATTAATTGTAGATTAACTACGACTTGGTATTGGCAGTATTATTGAAATCTTTTCAAGAGGTCTTATTGTTCATTGCCTTTGATAAAAGAGTTGTGGTGTTGCTAGTTTGCTGATTACGTGACTTATTGTCACGATCAGCAGTAGTGGATCCTCTGGGTCACCGCAAGCGATGGTATAAGCCACGCCAGGGAGCGGACTCTAAGTAGGTCCGGTTTTCACCAGAGCCCGCCGCAAAGCGGGATGGACTTGCTGCGGCGGATTGCTACCAGGTCGCTACCCCTGACGTGACTTGCTTTCGGCGGCAGCCGAGGTGTAGCGCGGTACAAAATCGTAAGGCAGGCTCGTAGTCGGGGACAGGCGGTAAGGTCAGGACAGGTGGTAATGGTTCGTGGTTGAGGGACGTAGGCGAGAAGGTACGGTACACGGTGAATCAGAACAAGACACTAAAACGCTTTCTCAGTAGGCGGTGAGGCACTAAAGATCCGGCAACAGGATCAGGAAGAGGCAGACTTAAATAGGGGCCGCGACCAGCAATACACTATTACCGGTGTGCTGACCCTTTAAATTTAACAGTGCTGGCACACGCGCCCTAGGAAGCGGGGACGCGCGTGCCGAGAGACAGGAGCTTCATCGGGAGCGCGGCTGGGTGAGTAGGCAGGGACCTGGCTGGAGGAACGAGCACGCCCGTAGCCAGACATGCGGGTCGCGGCGCCGCTCGCCAGAGGGACACGGGTGCACCTGCGACCCGGGGTGAGGGTCGCAGGTGCACCCATGCCTGTGCCCCTCCCTTTGGCCTCCCCCCTCTTTCTGGCCTGAAGGAATCTCTGGATAACGTTACGGTCCAGAATATTGTCCTCTTGTTCCCAGGACCTTTCTTCATGCCCGAACCCCTTCCAGTCAGTGAGGAAATGACGCTTCCCTCTGACCCCCTTCATATCCAGAATCTCTTTTATGGTAAAGATGTTGGTGGCATCAGCCTCAGGAGTGGGAGGAGCAACTTTCTGAGAGAAACGATTTAGGATGACCGGTTTCAGAAGAGAGACATGGAAGGAGTTCGGAACCCGCATAGTGGGGGGAAGGCGAAGCTTATATGCCACTGGGTTGATGCACTTCAGCACCTCGAATGATCCCAAGAAACGAGGACCAAGCTTATAGCCGGGGATCTTGAAGCGGATATACCGAGCCAACAACCACACCTTGTCACCAGGAGAGAAGATGGGAGAAGGTCTTCGCTTTTTGTCAGCTTGTATCTTAGTGCGAGCAGAAGCCTGGAGTAGATATTGGTGTGTCTGATCCCAGATGGCCGTTAGGTCCTGGACCAAATCCTCCACGGCTGGAACCTTGGAGGGCACTGAGAGGTGGAGAGGTGGGAGCGGATGTTGTCCATAGACAATGAAGAAGGGAGCGGCAGCGGCAAATTCCGAGTCTAAAGAGTTGTAAGAGAACTCCTAGGAAGCGGGGACGCGCACGTCAGGAAACAGGAGCTTCGGCAGGAGCGCAGCTGGGTGAGTAGGCAGAGACCTGGCCGAAAGAACGAACGCGCCCGCAGCCCGACATGCAGGTAGCGCCTCCGCTCGCCAGAGGGACACGGTTGCACCTGCGACGCGGGGTGAGTTTCACAGGGGCACCCGTGACACTTATCACAACATTCCCCATGTATGATGAGAGCTGTGGGGTCTTACTAGACTTGGAGTAGCTCTTTTTATGACAAAAGTCACAAATATAACCCATAATGCTTTTGTGAGGGAAAGTGAATCAATGTTCGTTACATATAAAAGCAAAAAACTAAAAACATGAATAAAAAAAAAACAACAAAATAAAAATAAAGAATGAAAAAAAATAGTCATGGTGACTGCATCTGTAACCCCAAATGCCATAAACAATATATCTATGTTAAAGAGGTATTCCCGTCTTATTTATTTTCTTTAAACATGTAGGCAAAGGTAAACAAAGATTATTACCAAATACACTGATATTCTGATTTGGCTTCATTTTCAAGATAGAGCATATTTCTCTCCTGCTTGGTTTCCTAGAATTCAACCACCTTTCTGCTCTTAGTGACCACTAGATGTGTCTTATCAGCAGGATGGAGCTTGCCCAATGAAGGCCACCAGGACTGCCATCTTTGCATACTTAGGGCAGGCATACAATAATGAAATAGAGTATTATAGAAGTGATTAAACAAATGTATGATAAATAAAAAAAGATTGAAAGAAATGCTTTTTTTTAACAGAACATTATATATATACACTATATTTCACAAGAATGAGGACACTCCTCACATTTTTGTAGATATTGTATTATATCTTTTCATGGGATAACATTGAAGATATGACACTTTGATACAATGTAAAGTAGCCAGTATACAGCTTGTATAACAGTGTAAATTTGATGTGCCCTCAAAATAACTCAACACGCAGCTATCACTGTCTAAACCACTGACAAAAGTGAGTACACCCCTAAATGAAAATGGACAAATTGTGCCCAATTTTCCATTTACCCTCCATGGTGTCATGTGACTCATTAGTGTTACAAGGTGTCAGGTGTGAATGGGGAACAGTTGTGTTAAATTTGGTGTTATCGCTCTCATACTCTCTCATACTAGTCACTGGAAGTTCAACATGGCACCTCATGGCAAAGAACTGTCTGAGGATCTGAAATAAAGAATTGTTGCTCTACATTCTAAAACTGAGCTGTAGCTCAGTGGCCAAGACCAACAGAACAGGCTTTGCCATGGTTGACCAAAGAATCTGAGTGCACGTGCTCAGCGTCATATTCAGAGATTGTCTTTTCAAAATAGACGGATGAGTTTTGCTAGCATTACTACACAGGTTAAAAGGGTTGGTGGTCAGCCAGTCAGTGCTCAGACCATATGTCGCACACTGCATCAAATTGATCTGCATGGCTGTCGTCCCCGAAGGAAGCCTTTTCTAAAGATGATGCACACGAAATCTGGAATCTGTGGTCTGATGAGACCAAGATACACTTATCTGGTTCAGATGGTGTCCATCGTCTGTGGCAGCAAACAGGTGAGGAGTACAAAGGCAAGTGTGTCTTTCCTACAGTCATGCATGGTGGTGGGAGTTATATGGTTTGGGGCTGAATGAGTGCTGCTGGTTGTGGGGAGCTACAGTTCATTGAGGGAACCATGAATGCCAACATGTACTGTGACATACTGAAGCAGAGCATGATCCCTTCCCTTCTGGGCCACAGGGCAGTATTCTAAGGATAACAACCCCAAACACACCTCCAAGACCACCACTGCCTTGCTAAAGAAAATGAGGGTAAAGGTATTGGACTGGTCAAGGATATCTCAAGACCAAAACCCTATTGAGCATCTGTGGGGCATTTTCAAATGGAACTTGGAGGAGCTCAAGGTCTCACCAGCTCTGTGATATTGTCATGGAGGAGTGGAAGAGGATTCCAGTGGCTCCAAACTGTGAAGCTCTAGTTACCTCCATGCCCAAGAGAGTTAAGGCAGTGCTGGAAAATAATGGTAGCCACACAAAATATTGACACTTTGAGCACAATTTGTTCATTTCTATTAAGGGGTGTACTCACTTTTGTTGCCAGCAGTTTAGACATTGATAGCTGTGTGTTGAGATATTTTAAGGGCACGACAAATTTACACTGTTATACAAGCTGTACACTGACTACTGAAAAAAAACTGTTATTAAAGGGGTTTTTTTCACTTTTGGAAACTTTTTAAAATGTAGGAATTTCTGAAGAAGACATTTTTCCCAAATATATTGCTTTGTTTATTTTTTTGTTTGGAGCCAAATTTTTATCCCCTTCTGAGGGCTTCTAGTTTCCCCAAGTGACCGACCCGTTACTTTTTCTCCCTGCTTTTTGTTCCCCTTTTGATAGCAGGGAGTGATGTCATCACACAGGTCATGGCCTAGGTGGGCATTGTGGTTTTTTCGATCTTTCAGATAAAAACTAAATACTCTACCATTTACATTAGCTCACAGCTTCTCCGTCCTGGTAGAAGGAATTTTTAGTAATCTAAACTAATAAACATAATAAAAAAGAAGTCTAATACCAGAGCCATATGAATTAAGACAGCTTGACCAGGGGGGTGACAGAAAAAAGCAGCATTATTTCATTAAATCCTATGAAACTTGGGTGAAAAACCCCTTTAAGTATTATTATGTATTTATTATTATTATTATCATCCTCGGTTACAGTTTTTACAATACTAAAATCAAGGACTAGCTGTTTACAAAAGACACGGGTATAAAAAAGACTTAGGGGATTTTATAATTACTCACGTAGCACCGGCAACTACTTTTCGCCACATTTTTACCGGGAAAAGTAAAAAACAAAAAAAACAGCTATTATCCAAAATAAATATAAATATTTCTACTCATTAAATCCTCTTATCTAACATTACTGGTCATAAAGACTAATATTACCTTTGACTTTAAGGGTTAATTGGCTTCAGAAACAAACCCCCAAAAAAATTTAATAGACTCAGGAACATGGGTTTTTTTGAGGTATCGGAATTAAATTGGTATGATGTCCATTTAATATTGTTTCTTTACAAGTGACCTTTTAGCAGGTCCCTGAACATTTATTTGAGCATAGAAAACCACATTCATATATCCTAAGTGTAGGTAAGCCACATGAAGTCAAGGGATAATGAGCCGTGAGAGTTTCTGCCCTGAACCAATCCTCTTCGAAGAAGGCAACATGCCAAATATCTAGAGCCTAAATTTAGCTCATTGCATTCAGTGTAGACACTGAACTAGCAATAGCCTAAAACTGTTCAATGTCTTCGTATTCTTACCATAGTAGGAGCAAACGTGTTCATAATGAAGACAAGAAAGTATAACGCTTCTTTTAAAACAAAAGGGATGATTTGGTTCAGAAATATCGGGTTTGAGAAAATTTTTAAAGGGGGAAGTACCCCATTGAGCCTGCTATCTGATCTGCCAGCAGCATGGCGTAAGCCGGGGGTATGAGCAGTTGGGTAGTTTTGTTGGGGAAAAGGGAATTTGCAAACTGAATTATTGATTGGGGGTCCCCGCTCTTTTGAGCTTGGATCTTTTTGGGGGGGCCTAAACAGTACGTGACAGCCCTTTTGAATCAGATATCTGTAAGGGTGTTAATTATTTTTACATTATTATTTTTTTTTAAAGCACCATTGATTCCTGCGCGTACATTCGAGGGGGGTTACATACATAAATGTTCAACAAAGTACAGTGGCAACAAAAAGTGACAACCTGGTACAGGGAAGAAGGGGACCCCCCCCGGAAGGATTAAATCACAAGGAGGGGTAAAGAGGGAAAGTAGGGCAGTATTTTTTTTGGGGGGGTGTAGTGACAGCGGGGTTTTTAGGAAATTTTTTATCCGAAGCATGGGTTTTTCAGGTTGATTTTTAAGTGGTGAAGGGGGAGGAGAGTCAATGTGTTGGGGCAGGGTTCCCCTCCTGTGGGGGAAGCACGGGAGAAGTCTTGGAGATGGTTGTGTGAGGAGCTGATGAAAGGAGAGCATTGAAGAAGGTCCTGTGAGGAGTGTAGATTGCATGAGGGGAGATATCTGGAGATTAAGGCTGAGATTTATGAGGGGAGGGGTTATGGAGAGCCTTGTAGGTCATGACTAGTTAATTTGAAATTAATTAGCTGGGCAATGCTTAGCCAGTGCAGGAATTGGCAGAGGGGAGAGGTAGAAGAGTAGCGAGGAGAGAGGTGGATAAGGTGGGCAGCAGAGTTGAGGGTGGTTTGAAGGGGAGAAAGAGTGCTAGATGGGAGGCCACAGAGAAGGATGTTGGAGTAGTCTTAGTGGGAGATGACAATGGCATGGACCAGGAATTTTGTAGTATCGGGGTTCAGGAATGAGCGGATTTGTGAAATATTGTTCAAGAGGCGGCGGCAGGTGGAGGTAAGCGCTTGGATATATAGCTTGAAGGACAGAGACAAGTCAAAGGTTATCCCAAGGCAGCGGACTTGCGGGACTGGCGAGAGTGTAGAGCCGTTGACAATGATAGAGAGATCAGGTGGGGGGATACATTGGGATGGTGTAAAGATGATAAGTTCAGTTTTCTCCACGTTTAGTTTTAGGTGGCGGGAGGAGAAGAAGGAGGATATGAACGATAGACAGTCTGGGATTCGGGAGAGCAGAGAGTTAACATATGGGCCGGAAATGTAAAGTTGGGTGTTGTCAGTATACAAGTGGTATTGAAAGCCATGTGATTCTAAAGTGTTAACAACAGGGACGGAGCTGGTTCCATCCCTGCTGTTAGCGGCGGCTGCCGGCTGTACTGATCAGCCACATGCCGCCTCTGTACAGCTCTCTCTCTTGCTGGCAGGAACCTGGAGAGGAGCGATGCTGCGGGAAGCCGCTCCTCCTCGCCCTCCTGCCGGCCCGAGAGGGCGCATTCGGACTATAAGACACACCCTCATTTTCCCCCCCAAATTTGAGGGAAAAAAGTGCATCTTAACGCCCAAAAAATACAGTATTTGAGGGGTTCTTAAGAGACTATATAAAGGAGTATGTGACAGAAGATAATATTATTAGTGATTGCCAGCATTATCAGACTAAACTGATTCTTTTTTAAAAGTACAATAGAAGTATGGATAAAGGGGGACATGTGAACTTTGACACTGTCCCTCATACATGACTATTGTGTAAATTGAAGTCTTTATACTTAGATATAATAATGTATAACTCTACTGAAAACTGATCGGATTGTACTCAGTGAGTGCTGGCAAATAATTTCTGCTGGTCCCCAATTATAAGTAATGGCCTCAGGATTTAGTACTGGGTCTGCTTTTATTCAGTTTATTTATTAATGATATAGGGGAGAGGATTAATAGCACTGTTTTCATTTTTGCAGATGACACCAAGCTATGTAGTGTAGTGCAATCTATGGAAGATTCTCATAAATTGCCAGCAGACCTGGACAAAGAGTGTTTGGGAATCCACTTGGCAAATGAGGTTAAATGTGGGTAAATGTAAAGTTCTACATCTTGGTACTAATCGTTTGCAGGTATCATATGTCCTAGGGGGTAGGAACATAACTAGCATTGATAGGGCTCCATAGCAAAATGAGACAGAGCCCGAACACCTAATGGTGAAAAACTCAAGCAGCAGTAGAGGTAGCACTAACTAAAGCTACAGTTGAAACAAGAAGTTTACATACACTATATAAAAAACAAATATTAATGTTTTTCTCACTATCTGACATGAAATCAGAAAAAACCTTCCCCGTTTTAGGTCAATTAGGAACCAAAATTATTTATTTTTGCCAAATGGCAGAATAATGAGAGAGAATTTTTTAAGGCATTTTTATTATTTTCTGTTAAGTTAAAAGTTTCCATACATTTCATTAGTATTTGGTAGCATTGCCCTTATACTGTATGACTTGGGTCAAAAGTTTTTGGATCTCCTTCCCAAGCTTCTCAAAATATTGGGGGAAATTTTTTGTCCCATTCCTCCTGATAGAACTAGTGTAACTGAGCCATGTTTGTAGGTTGCCTTGGTCGGATAATGGCTTTGCAACTTTGCCCATAAATTTTCAATAGGATTGAGACCAGTGCTTTGTGATGGCTTCTTCAAAACATTGACTTGGTTGTCCTTAACCACTTTGAACCATTTTTGTCAGTATTTTCGTGTTATTTCCATTTGGAAACCCATTTCCACCAAGCTTTAACTTCCGGCTGAGCTGTTCTTCAGAATTCCACATAATCTCTTTCCTCATTGTCATCTATTTTGTACAATGCACCAGCCCCCTCCTGCAAAAAAAACCCCCACAACATGAGCTCCCCCCCCTTTTTCATAGTAGGGAAAAGTGTACTTAGGCTTCCAAGATTCCCCCTTTTTTCCAAACTAACGATGGTCATATGGGCTGCCCAAACGTTTTAAAGGGTAGTAATCCTAGTTATTAAATTTTGACTTTTCAGAAAATAATAAAAAACCTTAAAACTCTCATTAAATTTTGGGATTTGGAAAAAATAAATAATTTTGGGTTTCCCAATTACCTTAAAAAGGTTTAGGTTATTCGATTTCATGTCAATAGGAGAAAAACATGCGAGGTGTTTTTTTTATAGTGCATGTAAACTGTGGTTTTAAGTGAGAATATATGCAAAAATTAAAGTGCCCGCATATAGTGGTAGGTACAAAAACCCCATTATCTACAAATGGTACAATTTTTATACTTTCCCGGGCCCCCTTTAACTCTGGGCCCCCTGCAGCGTTTTGGGTCCGCTGTAGTTAAGCCCATGCTAAGGGGTGAAAAACTGTGAGAATTACTTATTGTATTAACCCGTTCCCGACACACCCTATTTTTTTGTCACATTTGTTTTTCCCTCCCCACCTTCCCAGAGCCACAACTATTTTTTGACTTTTTATCTGCATAGATATATGAGGGCTTTAATTTTGCGGGACAAAATGTACTTTCTAATGGTGCCATTCACCATGCCATTGAATATACTGAGAAAAGGAAAAAAAATCTAAGTGGGGCGAAATGTAACCCCCCCCCCCCCCAAAAAAAAAACAACAACAAAAAAAAAACCCCAAAAAAAAACCATACTTGCGCCATGTTTGCTGGGGTTTTGTTTTTACGGCATTCACTCTTCGGTATAAATTTTGTGTTATCTTTTTCTCAGGTTGTTACAATTCCGCTATACCAAAAATTAAAAAATTTTTGGGTTTTTTCGTTATTTAAGTACCGAAAAAAAAAATTTCCAAACATTTTGACAGTTTTTATGGGATGTGAAATTAACCAAAAAAAAACAATTTTGGCATTTGGAATTTTTTTATTTCTATGGTGTTCATGTACAGAAAATTTTTTATAGTTAAAGACGGGACTTTGGGGGACGCGGTGACAACGATTATTTGTAACTTTTTAATTATTTATTTATTTTTATTTGTAAAATGGCAAAAGGGGGGGGGGGATTTGAACTCATATAACCAATGCAATAGGGTTTATAAAGAGGCATTTTCCCATTTCCTGGGCGGAAGGGTAAAACAGAAAAAATGCATAACCTTCACAAAGCCCCAAACGTCATGTAAGCCGAACAGAAGCATGCAATCCCGCCGCTGGGTCCGTTTGGGAGTGACAGGGTGCGGGGCAGTTTTTCTCATTCACTAAGGGTTTTTAAAACTCTGTAACGGGTTTTTTTTCAGCGCAAATACAGACCCTTACCGCAATTATTTACTCAACGTCAAATGTTGGAAGGGGTTAAAGAGGCATGACTCGTGGGACAGGGGGTATAATTAAAGCACTGTGCAATTTCCGGGAAAATGCTGTTTTATTCTGGGGATCGTTCAAACGGGTGTACTGGAGATAGAGAGAGTGCAAAGACAAGGAGCTAAACTAATGAGGGTAATGAAGCATTTCAGTTATGTTAAAAGAGTTACATTTATTGAGTCTTGACGGGGAAAAAATTGAAATTTTTATAAGGCATAAAGGCTCCACAAAAAAAAATGGTGAAAAGTCCTTTGGAAATAAAAGGGCACAGCCTACACTTAAAAACAAATTCAAACTCCCGAGCGCAAGCCCTTTTTTACCAAGAATTTAAAAAACCGCCCCCGGACTGGGCACTACTAATTAAAACAAGACACTGCTACATATTCTTTTCTTTTTAGCCATTTTTATTTTCTGATTGTAATTTTTTAAAATTCTGTTACTGTAAAGAATTATGGAGGCACCACTTGTCTGACGCTTTTAAGGCAGTTCACATAGTCTGAGGGGCCCCCGCGGCCCCCCCTGCTCACTGGGCAGCGCCGCTGAAGTGAGGGCATCCACGCTGCCCCCTCCCCGACCACAGCCGGAGGGGCGTCCCGGCCTGGGGGCGTGGTCAAAAAGGAGCGCGCGGCCGGGAAGCATAGGTAAATATTAAATTTTTTTTTAACTGCCTGTGTGCCCCCCAACTACATATAACTGCCTGTGTGCCCCCTATATCTATATCTCCTGCCTGTGGCCCCCTA
>JAODAL010073594.1:0-14682 GCA_025379985.1 Phyllomedusa bahiana
CCCCACCTTTTGCCTTATTCGAGTATTTTCATGTTTACTCCATGGTCCAGCATAACCTATACTGCACAATCTCTGTTACCAGTTGCTGACCTGCTGGATCCTCACACAGTGGTTCCTTTGTCTATTCAGTATGCCCCTGGAATTGGATTTTTTTCCATTCAGCTGCATACAGAATTAATTCAATGACTCCTTTGTAAAATCATACACACAATCCTTCATAGCTAACACTAGAGGTGGTACAATGCTGTAATATAGTCATGTACATAGCACAATAGAAGACAGAGATAGAGAGATCCAAACCATTCTACACAGAGATGGTCACATACATGGAGCACAATCTAATCAGCGTCATCAGTACAGATCCATCAGAAATGGTGAGACCATTAATAATAAGAGATCAGTGCGGCCGAGCTGAGGACGATGAAGGGATGTGATCCAAGACAATGGCTGAGGTTCACCTTCTTATCGGCTGCAGATGAAGCCCTAACGACTTGGAGCCTCTGTGGAGTCCGGTGATGATCTCTGAGCTGATGAGACCTCATGGGGTGAATGTAGCTACAACAACAATTATCAATATAAGTAAAAATATTCATCCCACAGGAAAATCTATTCAGTAGTGAAACATAAACCAGGGTCCTGAACATTCTGTATAGGCCAGACGTGGACCATGGATTTGGAGCAGATTTTCAATTTAGGTTTTGTACTAATGACACCAGAATATTTTTTAAAAATCCATTCATATGATGTGTAAAAAAATTCAGTTCTGATCTTAGGACATGATAGGGTCAGAAAATCTCTGGCATACCTTACACTTTGTGGATGTCATGTGGGTTTTTTATATCTCACCTAATACATTTGTTTTTCTGAGCAATGCTCTGTAAAGTCAATAGACCTCATTTATCAAAACTGTCTAATTATAAGATTGTCTTTGTTACCCATAGCAACCAGAGTTCAGCTTTCATTTTTTAAACTGCTCTGGTAAAATGAAAGCTGAACTATGGTTGCTATGGGTAAGGACAGTCTCACTATTAGACAGTTTTCATCTAGTTTCTGACATTGTCTTGGGAGAGCCAATGACTGAATGTGTATAGTGGTTTTTGGACAATTCCCCAATAGCAAATGTTGGGATATCAGATAAAAACCTGCATGACCCTATATTCAGTCACTGCCAGACCCCTCTCTTCATCCCTACAGGTTGTAAAGACCTGTGCTCCTGTTATGTTATGTTGTCACATCTTTGCATTGATTAATAGGTGTCCAAAACCACCCAGACTAGTACCAGTCCCCACCACCAAAAAAAAAAAAAAAACACACAGGACACCATTTTCTTTGTTGGGTGAAATTCGGTCACAGTTTTATTCAAAATCTTTGACCAAAATCCCATCAACTGTCCTTATCCTGCAACATCCGGCCTCAGAGCCATATACCTACCCATATGTAGTATAATCCACTATGGATATCTACCAACCTTCTTACTGTGACTTGAATATATATATATATATATATATATATATATATACACTCCGGGATTGAAGAATTCCCAACAAAACAAAGAAAACCATGTCAACATATGGTATACAGAAATCTGTGTATATGACTGACCGAACTGAAACTTTTTGGAAATGAAGAAATACCACATAAGCAGGAGGGCAGCTCTTCAGTCCTCACAAGTGTTCAAAAAAGACTCTTAGGGCTTGTTCACACAGCATTTTTGGATCCGTTTTGATTCAGAAAATCACATCCAAAAACACAGCGTCAATCGGATTCAAAACAGATCCACCACATATACCTGCCTATGGGGGACATACACCTGCCTATAACCTGCCTATGGAGGACATATACCTGCCTATACCTGCCTATGGAGGACATATAACTACCTATAACTGCCTAGGGGGTACATTAAACTGCCTATACCTGCCTATGTAATTTTATTGGTATCCATTTTTTATTTTTTAAATTTACCAGTAGCCGATGCATTTTCAACCATAGGCATATACTCTAGTAAATAAGTTTTGCCGTTTTTTGTGGCAAAAGTAGGTGCCTTGGCTTATATTCGGGTCGGCTTATACTCGAGTATATACGGTATGTCTCTCAAAAAATAGTAATCGAAAAACACATCAACGTGCAAATGACCATTGTGACCCTTAAATACACAAAAAACAACCAGACACTAGATTTATTCAGGTAAATCACAAAAAAATACTCTGCATGGAAAACCTTACCTAATCTAAAACATGGCATTATGGGAAAGAAGCTGAGCAGCTCAAGCACCCTCTGTTGGATGTAACAAATCCTCAATTTGCTTTTGACCCACTAGGTCTTTGGAAAGCAAAAGGGTTTTTTAGCCAAGCCAGCATCACCCATCTGTATACAGCTGTTTCGGGGTGTTTGCCCCTCGTCAGTACAGAGCAGAGCGATGCTGGCTTGGCTGAGTAGGTGGCAATGAGTGGCTCAGAAAGGGAAGATCTCTCTTAGGGAGAGTGCCTATATAGGCTCTGTACTGACGAGGGGAAAACACCCCGAAATGGCTGTATACAGATGGGTGTTGCTGGCTTGGCCAACTCATGATTTTTGGGCTGTAATCACACAATCTACATTATGTGTTCCAAAGCAGTGTACATTCCTATAGCATTCGTGGTATACTCACAAAACACTAAAATTGCAATGTCCGGGCCATTTCATTGAAATTAACATATATGAGGTCAGTGAAGCCCCAATGAAAAAACATCTGTAAAAAACCTAACACTGATTCTATATAAACCCTACCTAACAGTGGACTAATCGTCCCAATAGGAGCATCCACACTTCTGGGGGGAAACCCTAGATTTACCTTATCACTAAATACAATTATGACCCCATAAATGCAAAGGCCAATAGAAACCAGTAAAGGTTGTACCCATGCATTTCCCCCTTTTTGTGGACAAAAGGAACTAAAGGAAGTGTCAATATCTAGTGGCAGTACAAGGCATGATAGCCCAAACATGAAAAATAATATTCATCATTGACTGTTTTCTGTCTGTTATCTTTTTAATATAATTGAGCAGTTACTAGTTGAGCCAGATTTAGTAAGTCCCCCAACTCTTGCCCTCCCCCTTTTTTTGCATTGCCGGTTTCCAATTTTCATGTCCACATATGGCTTTATACATAATTCAATAAAAAATACAGTGGGTACAGAAAGTATTCAGACCCTTTTAAATGTTTCACTCTTTCATTGCAGCCATCTGGTAAGATCCCAAAAGTTCATTTTTTGCTCATTGATGCACACTCTCCCCCCCCCCCCCCATCTTGAAGGAAAAAAAACAGATATGACGATATTTTCTAAAATTTCTTAAAGAAGAAAATCTGAAACATCACATGGTCATAAGTATTCCGAGCCTTTGCTGTGACACTCGTATTTTACTCACATTCAGTCTATTTCCTTCTGTTTCTCCTTGAGATGGTTCTACTCCTCCATTGGAGTCCAGCTGTGTTTAACTGAACTGATTGGACTTCATTAGGAAAGGCATACACCTATCTATATAAGACCTTAAAGCTCACAGTGCATGTCAGAGCACATGAGAATCATGAGGTCTAAGGAACTGCTCAAGGAGCTCAGAGACAGAATTATGGCAAGGCACAGATCTGGCCAAGGTTACAAACGAGTTTCTGCAGCATTCAAAATTCCTAAGAGCACAGTGGCCTCCATAATCCTTAAAAGAAAGAAGTTTGCGATGACCACAACTCTTCCTCGAATTGGCCGTCCAGCCAAACTAAACAATCGTGGTAGAATAGCCTTGGTGATAGAGGTAAAGAAAAACCCCAAGATCACTGTGGCTGAGCTCCAGAGATCCAGTAGGGAGATTGGAGAAAGTTCCACAAAGTAAACTATCACTGCAGCCTCCACCAGTCGGGGCTTTATGACAGAGTGTGGCCGACGGAAGCCTCTCCTCAGTGCAAGACATAGGAAAGCCTGCATACAGTTTGTAACAAAACACATGAAGGACTCCCAGACTATGAGAAATAAGATTCTCTGCTCTGAGGAGATGAAGATTGAACTTTTTGGTGTTAATTGTAAGTGGTGGCAAAAATCAGGCACTGCTCTTCACCTGCCCAATACAATCCCAACAGTGACACATGGTGGTGGCAGCATCATGCTATGGGGGGCGGGCCAACTGGTGGTGGAAGCATAATGGTATTTTTTTTTTTTTAGCTGCAGGGACAGGACTGGTTGCAATTGAAGGAAAGATGAATGCGGCCAAGTACAGAGATATCCTGGATGGAAACCTCTTCCGGACGCTCTGGATCTCAGACTGGGCCGAAGATTCTTTTTCCAGCAATACAATGATTCTAAGCACACAGCTAAAATAAAAAAGCAGCGGCTTCAGAACAACTCTGTGCCCATTCTTAACTGGCCCAGCCAGAGCCCTGACCTAAACCCAATGGAGCATCTCTGGCGAGACTTGAAAATGGCGTCCATCAACGTTCACCATTAAACCCGAGGGAACTGGAGAGGATCTGCAAGGAAGAATGGCAGAGGATCCCCAAAACTAGGTGTGAAAAACTTGTTGCATCATTCCCAAGAAGACACATGTCTGTACCAGCTCAAAAGGTGCTTCTACTCAAAACTGAGCAACGGGTCTGTATACTTAAGACCTTGTGAGATTTCAGGTTTTCTTGTTTAATAAATTTGCAAAAATATCTACATTTCTGTTTTTTTTTTTTCTTTAAAGATGGGGAAGGGGGGCAGAGTGTACATTAATGAGCAAAAAAAATAACTTTTTGGATCTTACCAAATGGCTGCAATGTAAGAAAGAGTGAAACATTTAGAGGGGTCTGAATACTTCCCATTCCCACTGTATGTATCTACCCTATCCCAGCCACTTCACAGTACCAGTCACTACACCAATGCCTTAACCCTGTACCAGTAACTACATTGATGCCTCTACTCTGTACCAATCAACTCACTGATGCCTCTACCCTGTATCAGTCACTGATGTCTCTACCCTTAACCAGACACTACACAAATGCCTTTACGCTTTACCCATCACTTTACAAATGCCTCTACCTTGCAGGGGCGTTGCTAGGGTCCCAAAACATCCGGGGCTCTGGCCCTTAAGTTTTTCTGAGTAGGGCTGGTTGCACACGTAATTGTTTGCTCCTCATTGTGAACTGCGGATGTAAATTTACAGAGAAAAGCCTTTGTATGTAGATGCTCAGGAGAAATATAAGTGATTACACTGCAGTTACATTTAGTGACTCACAGGAGACGTCTCTGAAGAGTTGTTCTCTTTCTCTTCTTCTTCTCCATCTGTCCCAGACGCCATGACGTCTTCTACCGTCCACAACTCTTCACTGAAAAATGTACAAAACAAACATCTTAGACTCCTCATTTTATCAGCATTTCTCTACAATTTCCTATCTCTATACAAAATCCCCATCTATAGTGCCCCAAATGGTAATAATTACCCCCTTGTAGGTAAATATTTGGCCCCTATAGCCTGGTAGTAGCCCACTGTAGCCAGGTTGTAGCCCCCTCTAGCCAGGTTATTAGCCCCTCTATCCAGTTACTGCCCTCTGTAGCTAGGTTACTGCCCCCTTTAGGCAGTAATATGCCCCGTGTAGCCAGTAACATGCTCCTTGTAGTCAGTGATATGTCCCATTAGCCACTTATGCCCCCCTGTAGCCAGTGACTTGCCCCCTGTAGCCAGTGATATGCCCCCTGTAGCCAGTGATATGCCCCCCTGTAGCCAGTGACATGCCCCCTTATCCATATATGCCCCCTGTAGCCAGTGACATGCCCCCTTAGCCAGTGATATGCCCCCTGTAGCCAGTGATATGCCCCCTGTAGCCAGTGATATGCCCCCTGTAGCCAGTGTCTTGCCCCCTGTAGCCATTATGCCAACAGGAGCCAGTGTCTTGCCTCCTGTAGCCATTATGCCCCCTTGTAGCCAGTGTCTTGCCCCTGTAGCCATTATGCCCCCTGTAGCCATATATGCCCCCTGTAGCCAGTGATATGCCCCCTGTAGCCAGTGACATGCCCTCTTAGCCATATATGCCCCCTGTAGCCAGTGTCTTGCCCCCTGTAGCCATTATGCCCCCTGTAGCCAGTGTCTTGCCCCTGTAGCCATTATGCCCCCGTGTAGCCAGTGTCTTGCCCCCTGTAGCCATTATGCCCCCTGTAGCCAGTGTCTTGCCCCCTGTAGCCATTATGCCCCCTGTAGCCAGTGGCTTGCCCCCTGTAGCCATATATGCCCCCTGTAGCCAGTGTCTTGCCCCCTGTAGCCATTATGCCCCCTGTAGCCAGTGTCTTGCCCCCTGTAGCCATTATGCCCCCTGTAGCCAGTGTCTTGCCCCTGTAGCCATTATGCCCCCTTGTAGCCAGTGTCTTGCCCCTGTAGCCATTATGCCCCCTGTAGCCAGTAACATGCTCCTTGTAGTCAGGTTATTAGCCCCCTGTACCCAGGTTACTGCCCCCATAGCCACATAATATGCCCCCTGTAGCCAGTGATATGCCCCCCAGTAGCCAGTGATATGCCCCCTGTAGCCAGTGATATGCCCCCCTGTAGCCAGTGACATGCCCCCTTATCCATATATGCCCCCTGTAGCCAGTGACATGCCCCCTTAGCCAGTGATATGCCCCCTGTAGCCAGTGATATGCCCCCTTAGCCATATATGTCCCCTGTAGCCAGTGACATGCCCCCTTAGCCATATATGCCCCCTGTAGCCAGTGACATGCCCTCTTAGCCATATATGCCCCCTGTAGCCAGTGTCTTGCCTCCTGTAGCCATTATGCCCACTTGTAGCCAGTGTCTTGCCCCTGTAGCCATTATGCCCCCTGTAGCCAGTGTCTTGCCTCCTGTAGCCACTATGCCCCCTGTAGCCAGTGTCTTGCCCCTGTAGCCATTATGCCCCCTGTAGCCAGTGTCTTGCCCCCTGTAGCCATTATGCCCCCTGTAGCCATATATGCCCCCTGTAGCCAGTGTCTTGCCCCCTGTAGCCAGTGACATGCCCCCTTAGCCATATATGCCCCCTGTAGCCAGTGACATGCCCTCTTAGCCATATATGCCCCCTGTAGCCAGTGTCTTGCCCCCTGTAGCCATTATGCCCCCTGTAGCCAGTGTCTTGCCCCCTGTAGCCATTATGCCCCCTGTAGCCAGTGTCTTGCCCCCTGTAGCCAGTGTCTTGCCCCCTGTAGCCATATATGCCCCCTGTAGCCATATATGCCCCCTGTAGCCAGTGTCTTGCCCCTGTAGCCATTATGCCCCCTGTAGCCAGTGTCTTGCCCCCTGTAGCCATTATGCCCCCTGTAGCCAGTGTCTTGCCCCTGTAGCCATTATGCCCCCTGTAGCCATTATGCCCCCTGTAGCCAGTGTCTTGCCCCCTGCAGCCATTATGCCCCCTGTAGCCATTATGCCCCCTGTAGCCAGTGTCTTGCCCCTGTAGCCATTATGCCCCCTGTAGCCAGTGTCTTGCCCCCTGTAGCCATTATGCCCCCTGTAGCCATTATGTCCCCTGTAGCCATTATGTCCCCTGTAGCCATTATGCCCCCTGTAGCCATTATGCCCCCTGTAGCCAGTGTCTTGCCCCCTGTAGCCATTATGCCCCCTGTAGCCATTATGCCCCCTGTAGCCAGTGTCTTGCCCCCTGTAGCCATTATGTCCCCTGTAGCCATATATGCCCCCTGTAGCCAGTGTCTTGCCCCTGTAGCCAGTGTCTTGCCCCTGTAGCCATTATGCCCCCTGTAGCCAGTGTCTTGCCCCCTGTAGCCATTATGCCCCCTGTAGCAATATATGCCCCCTGTAGCCATTATGCCCCCTGTAGCCATTATGTCCCCTGTAGCCAGTGTCTTGCCTCCTGTGGCCATATATGCCCCCTGTAGCCAGTGTCTTGCCTCCTGTGGCCATATATGCCCCCTTGTAGCCAGTGTCTTGCCCCCTTTTATCCATATATGCCCCCTGTAGCCAGTGTCTTGCCCCCTGTAGCCGTTATGCCCCCTGTAGCCATTATGCCCCCTGTAGCCAGTGTCTTGCCCCCGTAGCCATAATGTCCCCTGTAGCCATTATGCCCCCTGTAGCCAGTGTCTTGTCCCTGTGTGTCTTGCCCCTGTAGCCATTATGCCCCCTGTAGCCAGTGTCTTGCCCCTGTAGCCATTATGCCCCCTGTAGCCATATATGCCCCCTGTAGCCATTATGCCCCCTGTAGCCATTATGCCCCCTGTAGCCAGTGTCTTGCCCCTGTAGCCATATATGCCCCCTTGTAGCCAGTGTCTTGCCCCCTTTAGCCATTATGCCCCCTGTAGCCAGTGTCTTGCCCCCTTACCTAATAAAAATAAAATTAAAAAAACCTACTTACCTAATGAGACACGGTCCACGCATCCTGGTCCTGCAGCTTGAGAGCGGTATAAGCAGCGTGATGTCATCACGCTGCTTACGCCGTCTCGCGGGGCCCGGGATCTCCTCAGCCGGCAGAGCTGCCGGCTTAGAGGATCCCAGCGTCGCAGGGGAGTGATGAAAGCGGCGCGTCACGCCCCCTGCGACGCTCAGGTGTATGTACGGCGCTCGGTGAGCACCGTACATACAGGGGAGGAGACAGGACGGGAACGATCCGTCCTGCCTCCTCCCCGACTCTGACTGCGCGGCTGCTGTGAAACGGCCGCGCAGTCAGAGAGATCAGCGGGCGCCGCCCGCACACAGGAGCGCTCCAGGCCCATGGCAGCGGCCTGGAGACGCCGAGACTCGGGGCACAGGCGGATTCATTCGGGGCTCGTGCCCCGAATGAATCTGCCTGGCGACGCCCCTGCTACCTTGTACCATTTACTAGACCGAAGCCTCTACATTGTACCAGTCCTTTAACTGAAGCATCCACTCTGTGCTAGCCACTAAACTGATGGCTGCATCCTGAGCATTGGTTTCCAACTTACTTTAGAAGACAGGTAAAACTTTTTATACAACTAGATTGCTTTCCACAGTGCTGCGCCTTCCAACTTATATCCTCTCATCTCTCGACTCTACCAGTAACAATCTAAGAATTTCTTTTTCTGCAAACTTAATTTCCCACCTTCAAGTCTTTTCTTGTGCTGCACCATTTTTCTACAACATGCTTTCCAGTAAGACAGAATCAATCCCAAGTTTAATAGTTTTAATTGTCTCTCAGGTCAACTGTACGTCTCTCAGGTCAACTGTAGATCCTAATCAGTTTACCTTCCTCTACCATTAATATTATATAATATATAATTATATTTAGTATAATATGGCATAATATAAAAATATAAAACCATTACAGCATCTACCATAAATCGGCTTCTCAATCAGATAGCTGCAGAGTTCTCATAGTAGTATCAGAAATCACAGACACATGAAATCAGGCTAGAAACAAAATAAAAGCCATTAGAATAGTATCTTAGTGAGAAGAAACAATCGTAGTGATCCTATTTGGTGAAACTCAGGTTTTCAGCAAGATCTCTGGAGCCGGTTACTGCCATATGTATCATATAGGACCAGACAAGCAAAATCAACTTTAAACAGTAATCCATATCTGATTAAAATTAGTTAAATTTAATATAGGAAAAACAATGTATATAAAAATTTAGATGAAAAAATGTTGATAATATGTTTATATAAACAATCATCCAGGAAAAAACCCGAACACGGTATTTTTTTTAAAGATGAAAATAATAAGAATACCACAGACAGGTTCAAAAATAAAAAAAAACTAAAGAAATGTGGTGGCGACATGTGTGTATTTTGGTGCCCAGTCAACAATTTTAGAATGCGGCGGAATCTATTAACCTGTTCTACCATGGGTCATAGATTTGGTGCTTTCTAGCTCCAAAACGACCCCTCAGGCTCAGGTAAATCATTGTTAACTTGCTTTGGCTGTTCCAGCAGTACTGAGCCTGGATTTGCCATCCTCCCATCATAAATATGTAGAACCATACGGTTGTGGTGCGACGCCCCCAGAACGCTCCCACACCTTAGGTGCATTACAAAGTGCCGCGGGCGCCCGATAATGCACCTAATCTTGGAGTGCGCTTGATCATAAATCGAGAGAAAAGGGCTGCGCCAGGTTTTTTGCTAAAAGCACCCCAGAATACTGTCACAGACCCGTTCATACAAGAGGCCCTAAGTATGTATGGACTTAATGAAGCGCAAGAACAATTGAATTAATCTAATATTAATTTAAGCTTGTTTAAAAAAAAAAAAAAAAAAAAAAAAACTTTTAGGAATACATCAAACAAGGAGAAGATTTATTTGTTCAGATAAGATTTTTATTACTGTTTTATCTCAAAGATTTCTTGGTTTTGTCATAAAATAACAATCTACTAGTTTTATCAAATACAAGAATTTAAAGTATTTATTTTAGTTTTTATATTCATCGTATTTATTTATCACAAACAAAAGAAAAAACATATTTCTATGCGTATTATATGAGTTTTTCTATTCTCCTCTACAGAGACTAAGCAAAATCCTACAAAATAAATCTTTTCATACATTGGGATTGTAATTTTATTTCCGTTCCTCAAAACGAAGGTCAGTAGATCAGAATGTCAGGATTTTGTACACTGTATAAACTTTGTATCAGATTTTTTTTCCTTTCAATTTTTATATATTTCATTTTTCCCATATTAAACTCAACTAATTTTAATCAGAAATCGATCACTGTTTAAATTTGATTTTCCTTGTCTCAGCATACATTCTAGATACAGAACTTGAGGTCTTGCTACGACCTGAGGTTCACCAAGCAACATCACTAAGATGGTTTCTATTCACTACGATACTATTCTAATGGCTGTTGTTTTATTACTTTGTCTTTATTTGTTTGTAATCAATGATACTACAATAATTCTGTAGTTACCCAATTTATGGTACATGCTGTAATGATTTTATTTAGAGCAAAGACGGCTTCAGGGTGAAATATATGTACAAATATGCCTAAGGTTAAAATAGAGATCTCTGCCAGGATCTATTTATAGCCAGGATTGTATCTAGAACAAGGGGGCGTCCTCTATGCGAAGAGGAACGAAGGTTTCTACATAAACATAGAAAGGGATTCTTTACTGTACGGGCAGTGAGACTGTGGAACTCTCTGCCAGAGGAAATTGTCATGGTGAATTCAATAGCAGAGTTCAAAAACTGTCTGGATACATTTCTAGATGTAATAATATAACAAGTTATAGTGACCAGGATTCTGGAGAAGGGTCTGGATATATTTCTTGATGTAATAATATAACAAGTTATAGTGACCAGGATTCTGGAAAAGGGTCTGGATACATTTCTTGATGTAATAATATAACAAGTTATAGGGACCGGGATTCTGGAGAAGGGTCGGGATACATTTCTAGATGTGATAATATAACAAGTTATAGTGACCGGGATTCTGGAGAAGGTTCTGGATACATTTCTAGATGTAATAATATAACAAGTTATAGTGACCAGGATTCTGGAGAAGGGTCTGGAGACATTTCTAGATGTAAAAATTTAAAAACAATTTTATAGTGACCGGGATGCTGGAGAAGTGTCCTGGATACATTTCTAGATGTAAATAATATAACAAGTTATAGTGACCAGGATTCTGGAGAGGGGTGGTTGGTCCAGGTATTTATTCTGTTTGCCAGATTGGAGTTTGGAAATAATTTTTCCCCAAAGATTAGGATAACTGGCTTCTACTTCATAGGTTTTTTCGCCTTCCTCTAGATCGACACTATAGGGACAATAGGCTGAACTGAATGGACATCTGTCTTTTTCGGCTTTAAAAAAAATAACTAACTATCTAACTATGTGTCACAACTAGTGTTGAGCGATTACGTTGGCCATCGACATCGGTCTATAGTCGACCTTTCATCGACAAGATATTCGATGTCTGATGTAGATAAATCGCCAGGATGACCATTAAAGTCTATGGAGAGCAACAACACCTTCATTCTTACATCCAAACAGGGCTGGAGAAGCAGGAATTAACATCCACAACAGTCAAATGGATACGTGCTACATCTTAGGCACAACACTTAGGCTATAAAAGCCACAGAAAAAAAATCACACACCATTCACTATCCTTCTTGCACCACAGCATGACCCTTAAACCGCTGACCCACAAATTAAAAAGTGACAGAAGGCAGTAAAGATTTGAACCATCATTATACTTGAACTGGACATTGAATATCCCTGTCCTGGAACGCAGCATGAGCCCCAAACCTTTCATGACCCCAGATTAAAAGGTTTCCGGAAAAAAAAGGGGTCTTTCAACCACCATTTTTTTGTTTTACTGGACATAGACTATCCCTGTCCTGGGCACAGCATGAGCCCCAAACCTGCATGACCCAGATTAAAAAGTGCCGGAAAAGGAGTCTTTCAACCACCATTTTAGTTCACCCGACATAGACTATCCCCGTCCTTGGGCCACAGCATGAGCCCCAAACCTGCATGACCCCAGATTAAAAAAGTGCCGGAAAAGGAGTCTTTCAACCACCCTTTTAGTTTTCATGGACATTGACTATACCTGTCCTGGGCCACAGCAAAGAGCCTCAAACCTGCATGACCCCAGATTAAAAAGTGCCGGGAAAAAGGAGTCTTTCAACCACCATTTTAGTTTCAATGGACATATACTGTCCTTGTCCTGGGTAGCGCTTTCCCCTCTGTATGAGTGCAGGCCAATTGAGCTTCACTTGGAAAATACTGGTGGTTAACACTCCTGTTTCCACCCAGGTGCCCTTTTTTCTTGGCATTTCTTTTTTTCATTTTACACAACGTGCTGGAGGAAATTGTCTCTGTACTTTGTTTTTCTGTCCATGCTCCATACTCCATGTCCTCTGAATTAACCTACATCTGGTCAAGTTTTCCTGTACCTCCCCTTGTAAAAATTCAGAGGAATTTTTTTTACCAGCTTTTTGTACAAGCAAATTTTTTTAGTAGTTTAATTCTAGAAAACACATTTTTAAAATAGGATGGGAAACCCCCCATGTCTTTTTTTTTTCTTTTTAATTGTATTAATGGGTTGTCTCAATACAGGGATTGATGCTATGTTAAAGATCTTGCAAAAACAAGTCATTTTGCAATATGTATCCATTAACAGTGTCCTACCTATTCCTTTTCCCGACAGCACCACACCCTTGAGCCACTCTTGACAATTGTGAAGAACAAATGTCTGTTAGAAACATTTTTTTATAATACTAACTGTTAGTATAGCTGCATGTCACAGCAAAATGCCCCAAAAATTCAAAACAGACCCATGAGCCACTTTTGACAATTGTGAAGAACAAATGTCTGTTCGAAACAACATTTTTTTTTTTTATAACAGGACCTGTAGTATAGCTGCATGTCATAGCAAAAAAGCCCCCAATAATTCAAAGCATGACCCTTGAGCCACTTTGGACAATTGTGAAGAACAAAATGTCTGTTAGAAACAACATTTTTTTATAATAGGACCTGCAGTATAGCTGCATGCACAGAAAAAAGCCCCCAAAAATTCAAAGCATGACCCTTGAGCCACTATGGACAATAGTGAAGAACAAAAGTCTGTTAAGGGAAAAAACAAATTTTTTTTTAATAGGAAACCCTTTTGTATAGGCCCCGCATGTCACAGCAAAAAGCCCCCCAAAAAATTCAAAACAAGACCCTTGAGCCCCTTTAAAACAATTGTGAAAACAAAGTCTGTTAAAACAAAATTTTTTATAATAGGAAAAATGTATAATTTCTGCATTTCCCAAAACACAAAAAAACCCCCAAAATTATAAAAATGACTTCTCAGCCCTGTTTAAAAAAATTTTGAGGGAGAAATGCCCCTTGAAGCCACATTTTTTGTTCCAAAGGGCCATGGGTTTTTTCTGTAATCTCACAAAAAACAAAGGAAACCCCCAAAAAAATTTTAAAAATGACTTTTCAGCCCCTATTTAAAAAATTTTGAAGGGAAAATTACCTCAAAGCCATTTTGACAATGCGAAAAACCCCCTTCCCCCAAAAAAATAAAGTTAGTAAAAGGAATACGGGGTTGTCCGAAACCTTGGGGTCCCTTTTTCAGCCCCCCTCACACAAAACCCCGCAAAATTAACGTTGGGGGAAAAAAGAATAAAAATTTCACTAAGAAATTTTATTTTAAAAAAAAATTTTTTAAGAGGGCCAATTTTTGTTTGAAGAAATGTGAAGTAACCACAACTAATCGGGGACCTTGGGAATTTTGGGGCCACAAAAAACAACAGAGAACCAGGGCCCATTCATCTTTAAAGAAAGTCAAAAAAGATCCAAAATTTTTCTTGGGAAACCGGGTGCGTTTGTCTGTAAAGACTCCCCCCCAGCTGTGCGAAAGGGCCGCTCAAAAATATTCCCCGGCCCGCTGGCAGGACAAATCTCTTTTTGGCTTGGGGGAGCGAGCCGGGCCTTTTGTCCCCTTTTTGGGAAACCCCGAAGTTATTGGGGCCGGGAAAACAACAAAAACACCCGGTTTTTGAGACCCCAGATAGTCGGGGCCCCATTTAACTTTAAACCCGGGCCGTGTGTTGATGTTTGCCCTGCATTGCATGCGTTGGGGAGGTTGGGGAAAAAAAGATTCCCCGGGCACCCATTAGGCTTCTGCCAAACCCGCCTGCCCGCTGCCGCTACGCCTAAATTGGGACACTACCGCTGTCACGCCCCTGATGTTGGTTTCCCCCCGTGACCTTTTGGGAAAAGGAAGCAGAAACCCCCCCCCATTACAAATCAACAAGGGCCCATT
>JAODAL010073595.1:0-14681 GCA_025379985.1 Phyllomedusa bahiana
CTTTTTCCCCCCCCCATGCTCGGGAGGGCATTATTTTTAAATTCCCCTCCCATCCTTTTTAAGGACAGGCTATTCACCTTCCTCTATATGCTCTGTATTGGGACAGACTATTCTTCACTTTCCCACCCATGCTCTGTGAGTGAGCAGGTTATTTTTAATTCCCCTCCCATGCTCTTAGTGACTCAAAATCCTTCACTTTCCCCCCCATCTCTGTGATGACGCTACCCTTCCTTTCCCCCAAGTCTGATGACACCCTTTTTTCCCCTTTCCCCCCCACTTTTTTCTCTCCCCCCCTCTCTGGAGTGTACAGTCTATCCTTCACTTTCTCTCCCCATGCTCTGTGAGTGTACAGTCTATCCTTCACTTTCTCTCCCCATGCTCTGTGAGTGTACAGTCTATCCTTCACTTTCTCTCCCCATGCTCTGTGAGTGTACAGTCTATCCTTCACTTTCTCCCCCTCCTTTTTATGTACGTCATCATTCACGTTCCCCCCCCAAACCTCAAGTGGACATCAACTTTTTTTTTCCTCCCCAGCTCCTGAGGGAACAACATTCTAAACTCCCTCCCCATGCTCTGTGAGTGCACAGTTTATTCTTCACTTTCCACCTTTATGATCAGGCTTTTCCTGGTGTCCTGTCAAAAAAAAGGGGTTTGGCCCGGGCCAAATTACAATTTCCCTCCTTTTAGGGATCCTTCCTTTACTTCCGTTCAGTAAGTAATGGCAGTTCTATCCTATGAGCCAAAGAGGACACTGAAATAGGACTTCTAATTTCTTCTATTCCAAAGATGAGCACTAAGCTGGGTCTGACTATAGCGGAATTTTTTTGGAGCAGACAAGAAAAAAAACAAAATTCAGCACTTAAAGGGGTTTTGCCAGATCAAGTTGAGGGGTTCTCCAAAAAGGGTTTTTAACACTTTTCAAAATATGGGTTAAAAAAGTAAGCCTCTGGAGTTAGCCTGACTTAGATCCCTTAGTTCCTGACTGTTTACATTAGCTAGGACCAGGAGCTGATCTGGCAAGCTCCTGGCCGCCCTTGTATTGTTTGCACTTCTTATCTGATGGCAGGACACAGGAACAAGCTTTGAAGGGAGGGGGAGAAAAAAGCAGCGTTACTGAGCATCTGCACTAGCTCTGCTTCTGTGTCAGAGCCTGTGTCTGCTGTATAGAGAATCCGCTGGTTGTAATGTAATTATCTGAGTAAACATGCAGACACTCCCTGCACAGCCCTCCTCCCTCCTCCCTGTCTGTAATCAGTGAACACTGCCTGCTCGGAGCTTAACTTTACTCCTGAGCAGATAAGAGGGAGAAAACAAAACCGTATAGCTTGTGCACAATACAGTTATCCTCTGTGGTTTAGCCAAACATGTTTGCCCAACTACAGAGACTGATATCAGAGCGTGCAGGGGAGGTGAGCGATACACACAGAGGAGGTACTGGTTTTTTTTAAACACAAAAACCCAAACGCTCCTTTTTTCAAGGCTCAAGAGGGGAGTGTCAGCCTGTTAGGTGAGGAACTCACTTCTTGGCAAAACCCCTTTAAGAAAATACAGAGCAGGTAAATATTCCGTATAGGTAAAGCACAACCAGACATCCCTAATTTCCTTACCAAGAATATGGCCGTTATACGCGATAACCCTGACTTGTCCCTTACATTCCAGAAGACTGAACCTAAGGGTTGTCCCATCACACCTGATTCTACTTGCCCTCAGTAGCTTCAAAAATGGTTTTAGCCTCCTGACTTGAGAAATATAGCTGAACGTCCTGACGGGATTCCATCTGTAATTTGGACTTGCCTATGCCGCCATTCGATATATCTGTGGTGGCGGCTCAAAACTCTGATTTAATTAACAAACAGGCTCCTTGTGCCCTGGAAGAGTTGATCATATCCACAGAACGGAGCCTTGGGACCCTCTCGACCCGGCATCAAATCCCTCTCACATCCTCAATTCTTGTAATGGGCAGCAGAAAAAAATCAATTTAGAAGGTATTTAAGAGGGAATGAGAGGTTGATGTGAGAATCTCCATAGCAGCCGGCGTCTCACGGGAGCTGGCCTCGGCCGCTAGAACTTTCTATCAAGTTTCTTTCCACTTTGTACCGGTTGGAAAAAAAATAGTCAACGTTGGAATTATTATCGTAGATTTAGGAAACGTTTGGACCAGAGGTAAAGGAGATCCAACCTATGCATCAGTATTACTATTATTGCTGGTTGACTTTATCCCACCCCAACAATGGTGGATCCAAGTCCCAATGCTTGTCAATACCTTGTCCAGCCATTGTGGCTGGGACGGAAACCATTACTCTTCCATAATGCAAGGAAATGGGGAGGGGGCGGGGTGGAGGGGTGAAGGCAATATCAACCATTTGGATTGGGTCTCCAATTTCTTGGGGTGTAATTAAATCTACCAACACCAACATGGGGCCCCATTCTGATTTTTGTTACTTTTTCTATTGTGTCTGGGAAAGAAACCATTACTCTTCCATAATGCAAGGAAATGGAATGGTATAGACAATAATACCCAATTGGATTGGGTACCTACTTTTTATTATCACATCTACCAGCACTAACATGGAGTTTTCTTTTTTTTTTCTATCAGGCCCTTCAATTCAATGTTAATGTCAATCCACCTTCTGCTCTATCCATTGTAGTTAAAGGGGTTGTCTCACTACACTGATTCATCTTACCTCAGTCCTGTGTTTCATTTTGAATTCAGCATCGTATTTACTGGTTTCTACTAGGCTGCAGTAGAAGCCAGGTCTGTAGCTATAGCAACCAGTGCTGACAGCCTATCAGGAGAGTCAAACAGGTCTGTAGCTAAAAGCAACCAGTGCTGGCAGCCTATCAGGGGAGATAGAACAGTCTGTAGCTATAGCAACCATGCTGGCACCTATCAAGAGAGATGGAACAGGTCTGTAGCTATAGCAACCAGTGCTGGCAGCCTATCAGAGAGATAAAACAGGTCTGAGCTATAAACAACCCGTGCTGGCAGCCTATCAGGGGAGAAAAGAACATTTCTGAGCTATAGCAACCTGGGAGCTGAAAGCCACTCCTACAAGAGGGGTATCTAGGAAATAGGTAGGACACTGTTAATGGACACATATTGCAAAGTGACTTGTTTTTGAAAGATCTTTAACATAACAAGCAAGAAATCCTTGTAGTGAGACAACTCCTTTAAGAAAGACACCATTACTCTTCCACAATGTCTGGTAATGGGACGGTGTAGGCAATATCAACCATTTGGATTAGGTCTCCAATTTCTTGGGGTGTAATTACATTTACCAACACCAACAGGGTTTTTCCCATCTGATTTTTGTTACTCTCTCTATTATGTTGGGAAAAACCATTACTTTCCAAAAATGAAAAGGAAATGAGTGGTAAGGCGATAGCCCCCTTTTGGTTTGGTCCCACTTTTCTTAGGAGTGATCCCCACCCCACCTGCACCAATAAGGGTCTCATTTTAGATTTTGCTTTGAGGCCCTTCAATTCAGTGATAAAGGGGTTAACCGGGAGTGTAAAGATTTCATAGAACACTATAAGTAGCATTTATATTGAAAAGTAAAGATTTTCCTTTTACTTTCATGTTTTTCTTTTATTTTGCTTCCTAATTCATTTATCATAAGAATCCCTTTTTGCGGACACTTCCTGCTTCAGGATGTCAAAACCCTAAAAGAAAATTCTTTCCCTAAAACTCCTAGACTGAAAGGAATTTGGGACTTCCTCCACAGTTTTTCATGTGACAATAAGTGTGAAATCCCTCCCCTCTTACTTGTGTCAGAAAAAAATGAAGTTAGGATCAATTCATAGTAAACTTACAACTGCAGTCATCATTTTCATGACAGCATACAAACCCCCCCAGCTCTAACTGTTTTCCCTCCCCCATTACTAAGTTCAACGCAGGCTCAAAGATAAAAAACATTTCCCCCCTCCCCTGTGATTACTCTTTTTTTAAAAACTTCTATTCACAAAGTAAAAGCACCAAACTTTTCTCTGCCGGTCACTCCAACTACAGGGGGTGTTCTGAGCTGAGTCCTTCAAAGCACCCCCCCACTTCACATTTTGAGGCCATGTAAAAAATGAACTCAAGGGGTTTTGGGGGGATAGAGGGGAGAAAGGGCTCTTTGTTTTTTTGCACACGGGACAGGTCAATAATTTTATATTTTCATATTCATGTTTGTGGCTAAAAAAAGACAAGTCCCATTAGTTCGCCTGTTGGCTAAGGGTGTTGACCCCGGGGAAGGAAAAAACCCCCAATGAGGTAGAAGCCAATTGTCCTCATTTTGGGGAAAAAATTTCCCTTTCCCTGACCCCAATCTGGAAATCAGAAAAATCCCAATCAATGACCCCTCTCCTCAATCCAGAAAAACATAACTTGTTATATTATTCGCTCCCAAAAGCATCCAAACCCTTTTTGAACTCGTTAGGAAATTTACCAGACAAAATTTCCTCTGGCAGAGAATTCATAGTCTCACTGCTCTTACAGTAAAGAATCCCTTTCTATGTTTATGTAAAACTTTCGTTCCTCAAACGTAAAGGATGCCCCCTTGTCTAGATACAGCCGTGTATAAAAAAATTTGGGGGAGATTCTATATTGCCTTTGATGATTTTTAAAAAATTTTTAGTCCCCCCCCAAGCCTTTTTTTCTCTAAACTAAATAACCCAATCTTGCCCAAACTTTTTGGGGGATTGTATCCACCCAGTCCCTTTTTTTTATTTTTTTTTGCCCGCCTTGTACCTTTCAAGTCACAATGTCTTTTCCCTTTCACTGGTGCCCAAAACTTACCAAATTCCCCTTGTGGCTAACAGTGCTTTTAAAATGGGAGAAAAATGTTTACTGTGCACTAGCCCCCTTTAATGCACCCCATGATCCTATTTGTTTTGGCTGCTGCTGCCTGACACTTTTGAATAAGTAACAATTACAAAGTTTGATATAATACAATTGAGAGCCGAATAACAAACAAAAAGAGAGTGCCAGAGAACCCCTTTAATGAACAAAATGAATAATAGTAGGGGTGGGTTTTCCCTTTCCCTTTCATATGATCCCCTTGACAATTACTCTTCCACAATGCACAAGATTGGGATGGTGAAGGCAATATCAACCACTTAGCTTAGGTCCCTACTTATCGGGTGTGATTACATCTACCAGCACAACTAGGTCCATTTTGTTTTTGTATTGGTCTCTTCAGTTCAATGATAATGAATGAATGGATAAATGGAAAAGGCTTTTTTTTTTAAGATCCCTTTGAAAAAATTGATTTCCTCTTTATGAAACTAAGAGGACCACACAAAAAACCAACATTTGGTGGGCCACGACCAAATCACACCCAACAAAGGTGGGGAAACCCAAATCCCAAAGTTGCAACACCGCGTCATCCATTGTTGGTGGAAAAGAAACCATTACTCTTCCACAATGTATGGGAATGGGATGGTGAAGGCAATCACAACTATTTGGGTTAGGTCAGGAACACGCCAAAGTCAAAGTGGAAAATCAAACGTGGAAATTTCTTTCTCGAAACACACAACAGGCAAAGTAAGAGGGCTCACTATCTAGCCCTCAAGGGTTAATGTTCACCTGGATTGTGAGTGCAGCTAAAAGGTGCATGGAACATCGAGTGCGCATGCCTGAGAAAGGAAAATGTCTTTTCCGAAACGTCGCAACTAAAGCTGTGCGCTCGTCAACATCCAGCTCTATTAATATCTCCACCATGGAACTGCTATAAGGATTTGAGACTGTAACACAACAGCTAAGTACTGGCTCATAATTTAAGTGCATATACTGTGATGAATATTAGCATGTTTACAAGTGTTTGAATATGCATGTTATAAACGCAAAAGGATTAAAGTAAGCAAATGAAACATAACGTGAGTTCGCTTTATGCCAAACCTTTTTGTTATAATTCACGTGCCTACAAGACTTCAGCAGGGCTTCCCAGTATAGATAGTGTGATGATATTGATGTGCTTTGGGTGGTTACAGACCTGACCTTCTGTGACGTCATGTTTTTGGACACGGCCCACTGCACTGTTATGCCCATCGGACCATTGGTCATTGGCTTTGGGACAGCTGGGTGGACTTTTAAATCAGTGAAGGTCCATGCTCATCTACCCTAAGGAGCCAGGTGGGAAAGCTGTGAGGGCGGGATGCAGAGACGCCGCACAGCATGAAAGCACACCAGTGTGTCCACTCCTGTGGCTACTGGCCAGAACATAACATGTAAAAAGGCTCTTTATAGGTTCATTTTACCCACTGGAGATGGGTCAACCAATGCCAATTTTATATAGGGTGCAGATCCCACCTGGTTCCTGGAAAAAAATATCCTTTATGCCTCATAGGAAGATACCAACACGTTATAAAGGGCTCAAGGTAGGTAAGATTTTGCATTGGTGCTTAGGAATTCCAAGTTGTATCTGTGGCGCAAACTCTAGGTTACTCTTCCATGGGCGTCATAACCGGGGAGGCTCTATGACTTTTTTGGAAAATTAGTCCTTGCCTAATTTTCATCATTGGGACTGATAAGACAGTGCCACCTACAGGATAGGACCAGTATTCGTCTAAAAAGAGACAAAAAAATAGGAACTGAATCTATAATACAGCAGAGTGACTTGACGGATGTCACTCTACGCGATGACTCACCTGAACCACTGCAATTTACAAACGGAAACTCTTAGTTTAAATACCAATGACAGGAGCCACTAAGATGTTCTTAGATTACCGCTCACTGCCATCCACACTGTTGTGGGTAATGAGAGCATCCGAAAACAAGACGTCAAACTGTGAAAACTCATTAGCTCTTTAAACTTTAAACACCACCTGTGTTTATACTGGCAAAGAGAAGCAACACCTTCCAGGTAGCGGTGCAGATACTGTGACATATTGTAGCCAAAAGATCAATTTGTCACACCACTCACTGGTATCCACATGTGCCCCAAACTGCAGAAAATAATATAGTAAGAAAGTCTGAACCTAAGCCAAGAGTACAGGCAAGATGATTGTATAGGAAAACTCCCAGCATGCATTTTTTTATATACTGTAGAAATGCAATTTTACTTCAAAACAATTACAAAATTGCCATTATAATAATATAACTACTATAATACTGCCCCCTATGTACAAGAATATAACTACTATAATACTGCCTCCTATGTACAAGAATATAACTACTATAATACTGCCCCCTATGTACAAGAATATAACTACTATAATACTGCCCCCTATGTACAAGAATATAACTACTATAATACTGCACCCAATTTAAAAGAATATAACCACTATAATACTGCTCCTATGTACAAGAATACTATAATACTGCCTCCTATGTACAAGAATATAACTACTATAATACTGCCCCCTATGTACAAGAATATAACTACTATAATACTGCCTCCTATGTACAAGAATATAACTACTATAATACTGCCCTCTATGTACAAGAATATAACTACTATAATACTGTCCCCTATGTACAAGAATATAACTACTATAATACTGCCCCCTATGTACAAGAATATAACTACTATAATACTGCCCCCTATGTACAAGAATATAACTACTATAATACTGCTCCTATGTCCAAGAATATAACTACTATAATACTGCCTCCTATGTACAAGAATATAACTACTATAATACTGCCCCCTATGTACAAGAATAAAACTACTATAATACTGTGCCCTATGTAAAAGAAAAAAAATAAAATAAAAATGCTCCTGTGTATAAGAATATAACTACTATAATACAGTCCACTATGTACAATAATATAACTACTATAATACTGCCCCCATGTGCAAGAATATAACTACTATAATACTGTCCACTATGTACAAGAATATAACTACTATAATACTGCTCCTATGTACAAGAATATAACTAATATAATACTGCCCCCTATGTACAAGAATATAACTACTATAATACTGCTCCCTATGTACAAGAATATAACTACTATAATACTGCTCCTATGTACAAGAATATAACTACTATAATACTGCCCCTATGTACAAGAATATAACTACTATAATACTACCCCTATGTACAAGAATATAACTGCTATAATGCCTCCTATGTACAAGAATATAACTACTATAATACTGCCCCCTATGTACAAGAATATAACTACTATAATACTGCCCCTATGTACAAGAATATAACTACTATAATACTTCTCCTATGTACAAGAATATAACTACTATAATACTGCCACCTATGTACAAGAATATAACTACTATAATACTGCTCCCTATGTACAAGAATATAACTACTATAATACTGCTGCTATGTACAAGAATATAACTACTATAATACTGCTCCTATGTACAATAATATAACTACTATAATACTGCCCCCTATGTACAAGAATATAACTACTATAATACTTTCCTATGTACAAAAAATATAACTACTATAATACTGCCCCTATTACAAGAATATAACTACTATAATACTTCTCCTATGTACAAGAATATAACTACTATAAAATGCTCCTATGAACAAGAAATAACTACTATAATACTGCTCCCTATGTACAAGAATATAATTTACTATAATACTGCTCCTAGTACAAGAATATACTATAATACTGCTCCTATGTACAAGAAATAACTACTAAATACTGCCCCTATGTACAAGTGTCACGAGTGGCCGCAGCCCGGGGTTCCGGGCTGCAGGCGCACTCGCTGCCCCGTTTACCACGGGCCCACCGGACGCGACAACGCCGCGTCCCGTGGGCTCCCCCGTCCCAGAAAGTCTCCCTCCTCACCTGACCGCGCCCCGGGACTGTGTGCGCGGCCGGTGCGCGCGCCCTGGCTCCTTAGGGCACGCGCGCCGCCGGCTCTCGCAAATTTAAAGGCCAGCGCGCCCATAATTGCAAACACCTGCCACTGTCCCTATATATTCGCTCCACCTCTTCCTGGCCCTCGCCGATTCCATAGTGCCCATACCTATGCGAGGGAAGCCCTTCTACGTTCCGGTTGTCTATACTGTGTACCAGTCCCTCCGGCTTACGTTCTCCGACCACAAAACCTTTGCTGCCTGCCCCGACCTTTCTGCCCGTCCCTGACTACGAGTTTGCCTGCCCGATTCTGTACCGCGCTATCCCTTGGCTACCATCGCAAGCAAGTCACATCAGGGTAGCGACCGGGGGAAAATTCCGCCGCAGCAAGTCCATCCCGCTTTGCGGGGGGCTCGGGTGAAAACCGGGTTCTACTTAGACTCCGTTCCCTGGTGTGGCTCCCCCCCATCGCTTGCGGTGGCTCAGTGGATCCACAACCCAGGTCTGTTACAGTTGGAATCGGCCATGATCCCGCCAAGGTTCCGTTACCCACCTGGAAGACCTGACGTCCGTCGTTGCCCAGCAGTCCCACAGCTGACGCAGCGGCACAGCACTTGGATCAGCTGACTTCCATGATGCAGCAACTCGTCTCTCTCCCAACGGCAGTCTCCACCCGTCTTCACCGCCAGTTTTCCAGCACCTGCCGTTGCCCCGCCGCCCTGGGGCCTAAGCTCCGGGCCCTTTCGTTTCCCCTCAAAGTTCGAGGGAGACCCGAAGCTATGTAGGGGGTTTGTTACTCAGTGCTCGATGCACGTGGAGCTAATGGCCGACCAGTTCCCGTCCGAACGCGCAAAAGTGGCGTTTGTCCTCATCTGCTCTCCGGGAAGGCTCTGGCAGGGCAAACCCCCCTCTGGGACAGGGGAGATCCTCTGGTGGGCGACCTGCAGGCCTTCTTCAAGGAGTTCCGCTGCGTTTTTGAGGAACCGGCACGGGCTTCGTCACGGAAAACCGCACTCCTGAATTTACGCCAAGGAGAATCCTCGGGGGGTGACTACGCCAGCCAATTCCGCACGTTGGCCTGGGAGCTGGCCTGGGATGAGGCCGCCCTCTGTGCCGCTTTCAAGAGGGCCTCTCTAGCCGGGTAAAGGATGCCCTGGCCGCAAGGGATCTTCCTGCTTCCTTGTCCTGGATTAATCCACCCGGCCACGCGGATTGATGTGCGTTACTCTGAGAGAGAAGAAGAGCTCCGCCCGTACCGCGTCTCTGCTCGACCACGCCGCTTCCCGCGTTTGGCTCCGGGTTTATTCCAGAAACCTCCGGTCCCCCGCACCACCTCAGCATTCCAGCGAGGAGCCCATGCAGGTCGACCGTGCATTTCCTCAGTACAAAGCGTGCCCGACGCCGCACTGAAAACCTATGCCTGTACTGTGCTAGTCCTGAACACTCTTGAGGGATTTCCCCCGTTTTCGCCCGCGCCGGGGAAACGCTCGCACCTAGGGTACGTGGGAGAGGCGCCCCTGGGTGTGCACAGTTCCTCTCCACGTCTGACCATCCCGGTGCAGACCCTCTTCTAGTGCTGGGCATGATTTTTACAAGCCTCCGCCTTCTTGGACCCCGGGCTCGGCAGGAAATTTATGGATTGCCGCCCTGGTGTCGAAGCTTCGCCTTCCCACCGTTCGACTCGTTAAGCCTCTGGCGATCTCTTCGGTGATGGGGAGGTCCTGGCGCGATACTATCCAGTCCCGTACGGACCCCGTTACTATGCATGTAGGGGCACTCCATGGCGAGAGAATCATGTTCTACGTATTACCCCTTCTTCGTCTGCTATCCTGTTGGGTTCCCCTGGCTGCAAATGCCACGCCCCGGTCTTGGACTGGAAGAGGGGCGAAGTTACACGATGGGACAAGACTGCCACTTTCGTTGTCTGTCCGCACCACGCCCGTGCGTCCCACCTTCCGCCTGCGCCCATGAAGCCGTTGCCTGGGTTACCGGCAGAGTATCAAGACCTCTCCGACGTGTTCTCCGAAAAACAGGCAGACCCCTTGCCATCTCACCGGTCCAAAACCGATTGCCCTAAGACCTGTTGCCTGGCACAACTCCTCCTCGGGGTAGAGTCTACCCTCTTGTCGGTCCCCGAGACCAAGGCCATGTCAGACTACATACGGGAGAACCTCAAGAAAGGTTTTATCCGCAAGTCCTCTTCACCAGCTGGAGCTGGTTTCTTCTTGTGGAAAAGAAGGATGGCTCACTTCGCCCCTGCATCGACTATCGCGGTCGAATAAGATTACGGTGAAAACCGCTACCCACTGCCGCTGATCTCGGAGCTCTTCGACCGCCTTCGGGAGCTAGGATCTTCACCAAACTGGACTTACGTGGGGCCTATAACCTGATCCGGATCCGAGAAGGCGACGAGTGGAAGACGGCATTCAACACGCGGGATGGGCATTTCGAGTACCTAGTTATGCCCCTTCGGTCCCTTTGTAACGCCCCCGCCCGGGGTTTTCAAGGGTTTGTTAACGACATCTTCAGGGACCTCTTATATGTATGCGTGGTCGTGTATCTGGACGACATAATGATTTTTTTCGCCTGATCCGAGTCCCCCCCGTCTCCATGTGCGCCAGGTCCTTAATCGCCTTCGGGTAATCGCCTCTTCGCCAAACTGGAGAAATGCCAATTTCACACCCAAACCAGCCCGCCCTTCCTCGGTATATTTTTTCCGCCAAGGGATTGCAAATGGATCCTGCCAGCAGTCAGCCGTCCTGCAGTGGCCTCGTCCAACAGGCCTTCGGGCTATTTAACGGTTCCTCGGCTTGCAATTATTACCGTCAGTTTATCCCACACTTTTCGACGCTAGTGGCTCCCATTGTGGCCCTTATTAAGAAGGTGGCAACCCGAGGTTGTGGCCACCAGCGGCCGAAGATGCCTTCTCCCGGCTCAAGGCGGCCTTTGCTTCGGCTCCAGTTTTGTGTCGTCCGATGTAAGAAACCGTTTTTTCTGGGGGTGGACGCATCATCCCTTGGGAGCAGGGGCGGTGCTCTCTCAGAGGGGTTCCAAGGGCAAGTTGGTCACATGTGGGTTCTTCTCAAGAACGTTCTCTCCTGCGGAGACGAACTACACCATTGGTGACCGTGAGCTGTTGGCCATTAAATTGGCCTTGAGAGTGGCGTCATCTTCTTGAAGGAGCCCCACATCCCCGTGAAATTTTCTACTCTGACCACAAGAATCTTGTGTTTCCTTCAGACGGCTCAGCGCCTTAATCCCCGGCAGGCTCGTTGGGCTCCTTCTTCTCGCCGCTTCAATTTTCACGATCCATTTCCGCCCAGCCGAGAAGAACGTCAAAGCCGATGCTCTGTCTTTGGGCGTCGGACGTGCTTGGGGGGGACTCTCCACCTGCCCACATCATTCCTCCCAACCGTCTGATCACCGTGGCTCCAGTAGATTTACGGCCGGTACCTCCGGGCAAGTCCTATGTGCGCCCATCCCTTCGGTGAAGAATCATGAGATGGGGTCATGGCTCTCGGGTAGCCGGCCACCCGGGAGTCCGGGGAAAACGGCGCAGTTCATGGGCGGTACTACTGGTGGCCCGACCTAATCAAGGATGTGAAAGACTTTGGGCCTTCGTGCTCCCTTCGTGTGGTCGCAACAAGACACCGCACCTCAAGCCAGCAGGGTTGCTCCTTCCCTTGCCCGTTCCGGATCGTCCATGGTCCCAGATTGCTATGGGCTTTTTTCACGGATCTTCCGCCGCGCGGGCAATACTGTCATTTGGGTCATCGCCGATCGCTTCTCTAAGATGGCGCATTTTGTACCTTTGCCTGGACTTCCGTCTGCACCTCGTTTGGCAACCCTCTTCTTCCAGCATGTCTTCCGCCTGCATGGCCTCCCTCGACACATTGTGTCCGATCGCGGAGTTCAATTCGTCTCCCGTTTTTGGCGGTCTCTCTGTTCTCAGCTCAAAGTGCAATTGGACTTCTCCTCCGCTTACCACCCGCAGTCGAAACGGGCAGGTAGAAAGAACTAACCAGATCTTAGAGAAAATACTACGTCATTTCGTCCGGCCCAGTAAGACGATTGGGCAGGCTTGTTGCCCTGGGCCGAATTCGCCCACAATCCTTGGACTCCGATTCTACGGGGGCTTCTCCATTTTTCGTGGGGTATGGATTACTCCCCGCCCGCCCCTCCCGCTGGCATCGGGCCTCGGACTTCCTGCGGTGGACTCCTTGGTCCGTGACCTGAAGTCGGTGTGGGACAACACGCAGCAATCCTTGCTCGGGCCTCTGCTCGGATGAAGCTCCAGGCCGATAGACACAGGAGGACCCCGCCCTCGTTCAAGCCTGGGGGTAAGGTCTGGTTGTCCTCCAGACATGTTCGCCTAAGGATTCCCTCCACAAAATGGGTCCCCGGTTCCTTGGCCCTTTTGAAGTCCTGAAGAGGATCAATCCGGTGGCCTAACAAGCTCCGGCTTCCCCCTCGATGCGTATTCCGAACTCCTTCCACGTTTTCTCTACTAAAGCCAGTCAAACTTGAACAGGTACGTTCGGAAAGTGTCCCTTTCCCCCCGCCCCCGGTGGGAATGCCTCGGACGTCTTTTTCCGTGAAGGAAATCCTGGCTATGAAGAAGACCAAGGGAAACGTTACTTTCTTATTGATTGGAAGGGGTTTTGGTCCCGAGGAAAGAAACGGGGAGCCGGAGGAGAACATCATGGACCGAAACTTAAATCCAGAGATTTCTTCAGGGCAAAGGAGGGGAGACCTAAGGGGGGGGGTACTGTCACGAGTGGCGCTGCAGCCCGGGTCCGGGCTGCAGCGCACTCGCTGCCCGTTTACACGGGCCGCACTGGACGCGGACAACGCCGCGTCCCGGGGCTCCCCCGTCCCAGAAAGTCTCCCCTCCTCACCTGACCGCGCCCGGACTGTGTGCACGGCCGGGGCGCGCCCCCCTGGCTCCTTAGGCACGCGCGCGCCGGCTCTCGCAAATTTAAAGGGCCAGCGCGCCCATAATTGCAAACCACCTGCCACTGTCCCTATAAAATTCGCTCCACCTCTTCCTGGCCCTCGCCGTTCCATAGTGCCCCCACCTACGCGAGGTAGCCCTTACTTCGTTCCTGTTGTCTATACTGTGTACCAGTCCCTCCGGCTTACGTTCTCCGACCACGAACCTTTGCTGCCTGCCCCGACCTTCCTGCCCGTCCCTGACTACGAGTTTGCCTGCCGATTCTGTACCGCGCTATTCCTTGGCTACCATCGCAAGCAAGTCACATCAGGGGTAGCGACCTGGTGGAATTCCGCCGCAGCAAGTCCATCCCGCTTTGCGGCGGGCTCCTGGTGAAAACCGGGTTCCACTTAGACTCCGTTCCCCGGTGTGGCTTTCGCCCTGGCTTGCGCTGGCTCAGTGGATCCACAACCCAGGTTCTGTTACAACAAAAATATAACTACTATAATACTGCCCCTATGTACAAAAAATAAAATACTATAATTTCTGCCCCTATGTACAAGAATATAACTACTATAAACTGCCCCTATGTAGAAGAATACAACTACTATAATACTTTCCTATGTACAAGAATATAACTACTATAAAAAACTGCTCCTATGTACAAGAATATAACACTATAATACTGCTTTTATGTACAAGAAATATAACACTATAATACTGCCCTCTATGTACAAGGAAAATAACTACTATAATACTGCTCCTATGTATAAGAATATAACACTAAATCCCGCTTCTATGTACAAGAAAAAACTACTATAATACTGCCCGCTATGTACAGGAATAGTAGCTATATCACTGTAAAATTAAACAAGGAGCAGAGAGAAGCGCATTTGTTAGAAGTTTGAAAAGATTCTGGTATATTAGCCTCTGACCTGGATAAGTTGTGCAAGGTAAATGGCACATCTCATTTGAGCGTTTGTA
>JAODAL010073596.1:0-14681 GCA_025379985.1 Phyllomedusa bahiana
GGAAAAAGATTTTTAAAATTAGACAAATTGGGAATTTCTGTAAGGAAGGGGTAAAAATCTCCATTCCGGGGGGTCTAAAAAATTTTTTGGGAAATTTGCTCAAAATGGACCATTGAAGGTTTTTATCCCAGGTATACCAACATTTGCAAAAAAAAGAAACGGGGCGGTTAGGGACACTATGTCTAAGAAATGGGAAATCAAGCTTTGAGGATGAAGATCTCTCCCCAAAAGATTCTGAAAGTCTGAATTATTAAGAAAAAGTGACATACAATGAGCTTTGGAGGGAAATCCCGTTTAGATCGGCCCATAATGCTATATATGCATTTGACATACCTTACAGCGCAGACAAAACACTGTTCTGGAGGGCTTGCCCCAAATGTGGGAAGGAGAAGGCAGATGTAATGCTTTCTTCAACTTTCCTCCCATCTCTCCACCAACTCTCTCCTTGGACCCGCTCCAATCGGGCTTCCGTCCCCACCACTCTACTGAAACCACCCCTATCCAAAGTCACCAACGACCCTTAGCAACTGCCAAACCCTCAACGCCACTACCCCTGTGCTTCTCCTCCTAGACCTTTCCTCTGCCTTGACACGGGTCGACCATTCACTTCTCCTACACAACCTCTCCTCCCTCGGCATCACGGACTTGGCTCTTTCCCTGATCTTCCTCGTACCTCACTGATCGGACATTCAGCGTTTCTCACTCTCGCCCCACCTCTTCCCCCCGGCCTCTCTCTGTTGGTGTCCCCCAGGGGTCAGTCCTGGGCCCACTACTCTTCTCTATCTACCTAGTGGTCTGGGTCAGCTCATAGCTTCACATGGCTTTCAATACCACCTGTATGCTGATGACACCCAACTCTACATCTCTGGCCCAGATGTCGCCTCTCTTCTTCCCCGGATCCCTGCTGTCTGTCCTCCCATTTCCTCCTTCTCCTCCCGTCTCCTAAAACTAAACGTGGAGAAAACTGAATTCATTATTTTCCCCATCGTCCACTCCATCTCTCCACCCAAATCTCTCTATCACTTTTTAATGGCTACACTCTCTCACCAGCACCACAAGGTCCGCTGCCTTGGGATAATCTTTGACTCCAATCTGTCCTTCAAACCGCACATCCAAACCCTCACCTCTGCCTGTGACCTCCACTTAAAAAAATTTCCCGAATCCGCTCATTTCTCAACTCTGAAAGCACAAAAATGCTCGTTCCCCTAGCCCCCGTCATCTCCCGCCTCGAAATACTGCAACATCCTCCTCTGTGGCCCCCCAGCTAGCACCCCTCGCTCCCCTCCAAACCATCCTTAACTCTGCTGCCCGTCTGATTCACCTCTCTCCTCGCTACTCCCCTGCCTCTCCTCTCTGCCCCCCTGCACTCTCCTCTCTGCCGAAACCCCTTTACTGGCTACCCATTGCCCAGCGAATCCAGCTCAAGCTAGCAACTTTGACCTACAAGGGCCAAAATGGGAGGAAAGCATTAGGGGCCAGGTGACCTTTAGATGGAGCTTTATGGCAAACGAACCATAGAAGGACCCTTTCTGAGTGTTTTGGTGGTGAGAAAGCCACCATAAAGGGAAAATCGGGGTTTGTTCTCGGTTTTTTCCCTGTGTTTCGCCTCTTTAACGGGTATGTTTTTTTCCCTTTTGAACCACCATTTCCCATCCTCCACTTCCCGTCGGAATTTTTGGGTCTCCAACACCCAAGAAAACCCCTCCATCTTGTTTGGGTTTTTAAACCCCCTGCGGGGGTTTTTGGGAAGGTTTTTGGGTTTTGTGTATTTTACTTTTTTGCATTTTCCAACTTTTGAAAAGAGGCCTTAGGCCCACCTTTCCCCCATTTGAAAAACCCCTTTCCCTGCCCCAGTAACATCCTCCACCCCCCCCACTTCTTGTTTCAAAACCTGGTTTTGATCAAAGGGGATATTTCTATATAAGTGCACATGTTGGGTCTTTTCTTAAACCGGTATTGATGAAAAAACCAAAAGATGCAATATCCTTTAAAGGGTGCTTTTCCCCCAAATAAGTGTGACTTCAAAAATTAAATCCCAGAATTGAAGCCAAAAAATGAACCAAAGGAAACCCATTAGATTAGTCTCTTTATAGTCAGACCCCCCCAAAAAATGAAACTTCAAATCCCACTATCATCAAAACCTCCCTATTTCCTTTAAAAACCCTTGTCAAATCCTCACACCCCCACAATTGGGCAACGATTTTCCAAAACTCCCCGTCTATCCTACCCTCAAAACCAAAACCTTATTCCCCAAACCTCTTTTCACAGCTTTAAAAAAACCTCTCCACAAAACCAAACACACCCCCTTTTTGCTCTTTCCCACCAAAACCCTTCCTCCCCACTCCCCCTGCTTCTTCTTGCTCCCCTGGGGGCCCTTCCCCCCCAAACCCCCGGGGCCCCCTTTCAACACATCCCCATTTTTTTTATTTTCACCCTGTCCCTTACAGCCCAAGAAGCCAAAAATTCGCCAAAAACCCCTTTTTTAAATTTAAAAAACCCTTTCCCCTCCCCCCCGAAAAACCCTTTTCCCCCAGGGTCTGGGGGCCCTCTGGAAATGCACGTTCGTAAGCAAACAAGCTTCTCTTCTTTCCCTTTGACCTTTTCTCCTCGAAAACCTAACCCTTTTCCCTTTGGTTTAAACCCAAAATTTGGGCCCGGGCACCTTCTGCAAAAACCCCTCCCCTGCTGAAACCCCTCTACGGGGGGGCTTCAGTTTACCCCCCCCCCCCCGCTTTTGGAATTTTAAACAGGGTGGGGTTTTTGTGGGCCTTCTTCTGTCAATACCTCCCTCTTTTGCCCCCCGCCCACCACTCCCCCTTACCCCCCCCCTTTTTTTTTTTCCCCTCCTTCGAGGTGCACTCCCCGAATTTTACCCCCCCTCCAACCCCCAAAGTGGGTGTTTTTTTATCGCCCCCAAAGGCCCCTCCCAAACCCCCCCCCTTTCCCTGGGACCACTTCGTTTCCCTTTGGCCCCTTTCACTTTCTCTCCCAATGACTTTCCCCACTATTATAAAGGGGATTTAACATCCCAATTGACCCCCTGCTCACTAAACAAATCCTGCCCACTTCCTTTTCCCTTGGGCCTCACCCAGGGGACCTCTGGAGCCACTCATAAGATGGACACACACTGGACCTCATCTTAAACCCACCTCGTCCTCAACCCCAACCCCTCAATCTTTTCCCCTACCCACTCTGACCACAATCTGCCACCTTTCCACCAATTCCCCCCCCACCTGCCCCCCCTCCCCCCAAATCTACTGCCCCCCCGTAGAAACCTACAACCCCCCCCTTAACCCCCCTTTCCCACACTTTTCCTTAATCTTTTTCCCCCCTCTCTCCCCTTTACCCCAAATTTACTGACCCCGAGCAGCCACCCCCTTTTTTACAAAAACCCAAAAATCATTTCCCACTTTTGACATGGTCGCCCCCCCCTCCCCACACAACAAAACCCCAAAAACCCAAAAACAGACAACCCGGGCACAAGACCCCCAACCCAAACGGTGGGGGGCCCGAGCTTCCAAAAATTGCCCGAACGCCCCCTGGAAAGAAAACCGCTCCCCGCCCGACCTCCCCTTTAAATACCCCCCAATCACTGCATCTTTTAAAATCTGCCTTATCAGCCAAACAGGACTATTTAAACCAACCCCCATATCCTCCCTGTCTCAAAACCCCCCAAGAAAAACTGTTAAAAACCTTCAAGTTTCTCCTCCGCCCCCACCAGCACCCCCCCTCCCCCATCTCTCCCTCACAGACAAATTTCCCCAACTCCATTCCAAACTAAATCAATCAAATAAAGACAAAGCTTCACCCCACAGCCCCCTTTTGTCTATCTTTTTTCCCCTTGCGGGTGTCCCCAATCCACCCCCTACCCCTTTGCTTCACCACCAAAACCCCCCTTAATTTGTTTCCTACTTCACTTTTGACAACCTTTCCACTCTACGGCCCAAATCCAAACTCACTACCTGAAACCCTTGACCCACTGCCATCTCCCTCACCCCTGCCCTTTAGTGCTGTTATCATCCCACCCCCCTCGCCCATCTCTTCAACCTATCTTTAACCTCTGGGCATTTTTCCCTTTCTTTCCTTTAAACATGCGACCATCACACCCCACCCTTAAAGAAACCCTCTTGAACCCCTCTTGTCTGCCCCAACTTCCCCCCATTCACTGCTTCCATTCGCCCTCCAAACCCTCAAAACAAACCCCATCTTAAAACCTTTCCTCTAAACCCCTTTTTTCCCCCCCAACTCTCCCCCTTGACCCTTTGAAAATCTGGTTTTGACCCCCCCACTCTACAAAAAAACCCGCCCAAAACCAAAGTCCCCAACGCCCCAAAGGAAAAGGGCCCAAAAGCTCACGCCCACTACTCTGTTCTTTCCCCCTAGACCTGTCCTCTCCCTTTGACACTGTCGACCTTTCCCCCTCCTGCTACAAATCCTCTCTCTCCCCCCGGGCATCCGATTTGGCTTTTTTCCCGGGCCCCCCTCCCTACCTCATGTGGGATTTTTCAGCGTTTTCTCACTCACGCACCCCCCCCCTCCTCCCCCCCCCCCCTCTCTTTTGGGGTACCCCAGGGGTCGGGCCCGGGGCCCCACTACTCTTTTTTATCTCCCTTTTAGTGGTCGGGGTAAACCCAAATAGCACCCGCATGGTTTAATTTTACCATTGAAAGGGTGAGGGACACCCAACTCTAAAATCCCGGCCCAATGTCACTTCTTACCCCCTTTGGTTTCCCGACTGCCCTTTCGTCCATACCCTCCTTCTTTCACCTAACGTCTCCTAAAGGCTAAACGTGGAAAAAACCCTGAATTCATCTCTTTCCCCCCATTTTTAAATCCACCCCTCCCCCTTTCCCTTCTCTCAAATCAAAAGTCAGGGTTTCACTCCTCACCAGCTCCACAAGTCCGCGGGTTGGGGATAACCCTTAAACCCCAAATTTCTGCCCTTTTAAAACCACACACCCAAAAACCCCTCCTTTCCCACCGGCCGCCCCCACCTAAAAATTTTTCCCTCCCGTACCCCCGTTTTTTCCCTTAATTCGAAACCCACAAATTTTGGGTCCAGGGCCCTCTTTTTATCTCCCCCCTGACAAATGCAACACCTTTCCTGTGGCCTCCCAGCTAGCACCCTCACTCCCCTCCAATCCATCCTTCACTCTGTTCCCCTTTTGATTCACCTCTCTCTCGCTACTCCTCTCCTCCCCCTTTTCCAACCCCCTTCACGGGCTTCCCATTCCCCAAGCGAACCAGTTCAATTTAGCAACCTTGCCCCTCCCAAGGCCCCATAACCATTCCCCTCCATACATCTTGTTTAAAATTTTCCCAGAAAATCTCCCCTAACGCAACCTCCCGCTCCTCACGGGGCCCTTTTCTTCTCTGCTCCCCCCTTACCCGCCCCTCACACAACCTTTCTCCAAGACTTCTCCCTTTGCTTCTTTCCAACCCTCTAACCCCTTTTCATCCCAAAAAAAACCCTCAGGACTCCCCCCCCCCAACTCACCCAGCTTCAAAGGCAACCGGGGAAAACCCTTTTCTTCAGGTTGCCTTTTAACCAACAAAAAAACTTGGCTGTCACAAACCACTATCCCTAACCATGTTGCCCCCCCTTCTGTCCCTTCCCCACCTTCCTCTTAGACTTTAAGCCCTCACGGGCAGGGACCTCTCCCCTTTCCCGAAACCAGTTGCCCAGTTAGAAATTTGTCCCCTTTTTGTACTTTTTTAAACCTATGTTATGTATGGAAACCGAATGTACAGCGCTTTTGGAACCCAAAAGGGGGTCAAAAATAAAAAAATAATAAAAATTTAATAATAATAAAAAACCTCTCCCCCTCAAATATCTCTGCCTTAATCTTTTAAATACCTCCCTCCCCCAGAAACCCTTTGGCCCTACAGGACCTTCCCCCTTGCTCTCCTCTTATAAACCCCCTCACATAATTTCCCCAAAGACTTCTCTCTTTGCTTCCCCCACATTTTAAAACTAAACCCCCCCAAAACCCCTCAGACCCCTTCCCCCCCTCTTTTCCCGGCTTCAAAGGAAACCTAAAAAAATCCCTTTCTTAGGATTCCCTTTATAAACCCAAAATTAAACCCCTGTTGCCCCTCCCCCCGCCCCCAAATATTTTTCTCCCCTCCCCTTTTCTGCCCTTTTCCCAACCCCTTCCCTGTAGATTAAAAAAGCCCTCGCGGGTGGGACCTCTCTCCTTTTTTGTACCATTTTTGTTATCCCCTTTTTGTCACTTTGAAAATTTTTTGACCAATTTTTTTAATGAACCCCCCTAAAAATGTACAGGCCCGGAATCAAGGGCGTTTCCAAAAAAAATTGATAATAATAATAATTTTTTTTTGGAGATGCCCTCAATTTTGGAGGGGGGTTTAAAAGGGGTTTATGTGCTGAGATTTTGCTTTCTCAAGGGTCCCCCAAGGGTGTTTTGTTTCATTATAAAAGTAAGGAGGAAAAAAACCCCAGAAAAAAAGATAGAGACCCTTTCTCAAGTTTTATTTAAAACCCGGGGATGTATTTTAAGAAAAAAGGGGGCGTCCTCAAACGTCTTAAAGGAAAAGAAAGTTTCAAAAATAAAACAAAAAAAGGGGATTTTTTAATTTTTGAGACCGGGTGGGGAACTGTGGAATCTCTGCCAGAGGAACTTGTCAGGGTTTGAATTCAATAACAGAGTTAAAAAAGGGTTTGGATGCATTTCTGGAGGAAAAAAATTTTAAAAAATTTTTATTTTACTAGGTTTTGGAAGGATTTCCGTTGATCCAGGGATTTTTCGATTGCCAGTTAGAGGCCCGAAAAGGGGAATTTTTTCCCTCAAATGGGAAAATTTGGCTTCAAACCTCATTGGGTTTTTTTTTTCCCTTTCCCTTGGATCAAAAATTTTTAGGCAAAATAGGCTAAAATTGAAAGGAAGTTTTGGTTTTTTTTAAAACCCTTATAAACCAGGGAAACTTTTTTAAATACATGAAAACTTGCTAAAAGCCAGGGAAAGATTTGGAACCCCCGGGAAAGGCCTCTTGCTTGTTGTCCCAAAAAAGAGACCAGTATAGAGGTGGTAAAGGACGCAGAGATTTTGGGCCCTGCCCTCAAACCCTCCCTGTGCAGGCAGCTGTTGCAACAGAATGGGAAACTGTTTCCCGAGAGGCACCAAACAAACTCATTTAGGGGAAACTAAAGGATCGTCAACAAGCCTCATGTGAGCCAAATTTTAAAATTTTAAATAGGTTTCCCCGACCCCCCCGGGAAAATTGGGGCAATAAAGGCCCCCGAGAAATGTTAAAATTAGTTTTGATAGAAGAATCTAAGAGCTTAAATTGGCCCCACCCCCTTTTGTGTTAGTCCCAAAAAGCCCAACGGTGAGTGGCGCTTCTGCAATGACTACCCCAAAGGGTCAAAGAGGGGGGTCAAAGGTGGATGCATACCCCATAACCCCCGGTGGGGGAGCTTATTGAGAGGCCCAGGGCCGCCCCGGTATATCACCATCCCCAGACCTTTCCAAGGGGGGGGGACTGGCAGATCCCCCCCCTTTTCCCAAATAAACCCCCGGGAGAAGGGCTGGTTTTCCACCCAGACAGGGCCTTCCCAAAATGTAAAATGCCGTTTTGGGGTTTTCAAGGGGCCCCTTTCCCCCTTTCCCGAGGGGTATGGACAGGAAACTTAGGGCCCCAAAAGGGCATATGCCCTCAGCTTACCTTGAGGGATAAATGTCTTCAAACCAAGATTGTGGGAAACCCCGTAAGTGCGCAAATGGGATGGAAGAGGGCCCCTTACTTGGGGGATAAAGGGGGAAAAGGGGGGGATAAAAACCCCCAAGTGAACAAGTAGAAACCCTTCCCAAACCTTTGGTTCTCTTACCCCAAAAAAAAAATAAAAGCGTTCCTGGGAACGTGTCATTTTATCGACGGTTTTTTTTCCAAGTTTCCCCCCCGAAGCAGTTTCCCCCAACTGAACCCAAGAAGGGGGCCCAAATCGCCAAGGGTCAAATGGTCCCCCCCCAGGGGTTAGGAGGCTTTCCAAAACCTGAAACGCCCCCATGTAGACCGCCGGGATTAGTGGCCCCAAAAAAGATTTGGGTTAGGAAGGGACTAATGTTTCCCCCGGTTTTCAAAGAGGAGGAACCCCCCGTGGGTTTTCAATCCCCGGAAGCTTTTCCCCCGCAGAGCGTAAATTTTGCCAAAATTTTTTTGGGAAGGGGTTTGGGTATTTTAAATGGGCCCCTCCCATTTCCTCCTTTACTACCTTTTCGGGTCACAAATTTAGGGTGGTGACGGGTCACGCCCCCTTTGGGAAAAGGTTTTAAAGGGGGGAAAAAGTGCAACGATGACAGAGTTAACCGATGGTTTTCCTGGCCCTGCAAAATTTTAATTTTTTCTTTGGAAAAACGGCCGGACAAGCTGAAAAGGGGAAAGCAAAATGCAGATGTAGGAAGGCACAAGGTTGGGTATTTTTGACGGGAAAATAATGTGTCACCAATCGCCCGTGGGCGGGTTTAAGGTTTAAAAAATTTATTCTGGTTCAGGGGCCTAGGCCATTGACACATTTGTATTTAATAGTATTGCCCGCAATGCCGTTATCCAGGTCGGGCTTTTTACTGGAGCAGTTAGAAGGTTGGGGGGATGACTGCCCCCCACTTCCCCGGACAGGGCTTAAAAAGGCATATATAAAGGCCAGCAGGCCCCCCAAAGGGGTTGGGGGGTGTGGTTCCCTGTTTTTACCAAACTGCCCCAGTAAAACGAGTTTGGGTTTTGCGAGAGCCAGAGTTGGGGCCCGGAAAACCCCGGACCCCCGGGAAACCCCCCCATGCAGGTTTTCTGGGAAAGGAAAGGGAAAAGGTATGTACCTATACAGAGACTGGGGATGCGGGTTTTGATTTTTTTTTTCGGCTAAGCAAGCCCTGCCGGGTTTTTTTCCCTTGGTTTTAGAATGTTACAATAAAAACCTGCCCGTTTTTTCAAGTCAAAAAGGGAACCCGCCCATGTTTGAGTTAAAAACTCTACACCTTAGAAAGATTTTAATGTGACATCCCTAAAGGGGCCCCCCCCCCTATCCGTTTATTTAATCATGTTATTACCTTTTGTTTTGAATGATGTAAAAGTGACATCAAACAGAGATCTTTTCCCTTTTCCCCGGCCCTTTTTCATCTGTTAATTTTCCAAAAGAAAAGGTTTGTAATGTGAAATCATCAGAAACCCCCCCCTCCTTGCATCATAAACAATTGTTATTACCCTAGTTTAAAAATGATGTAAAAGTACATCAGAGCCCCCTTCCCCCCTCCATTTATATAATCTTTGGTTTTTTTACCATAAAATAAAAAATTGGGTTTTTAAAGTGCATCATCAGAATTCTTAAATTCCCCTCCCGTTATATCATCTGTTTTTACCTTTAAAAAGAATGATTAATTTTGACATCATCAGAGCCCCTACACCTCCAGTCTAACCCTCTTTTTATTTCCATAGTTTAAAAATAAGGAATGTGACATCATCAGAGCCCCCCTCCCTTCTTTCCAGTCAAATATTTTGTTTTTTTCCGCAGAAAAGAAAAGATGTAATGTGAAACATTTAGAAAACTCTTACCTCCCAAACCATTTCATTTGTTATTACCATAGATAAGAATGTTTTAATGTGACATCGAGCCCCCCCCCCCCTCTCATGTTTTTAATTTTCTCTGTTTATTTAAACCCTAGAAAAGAATGAGGGTTTTGGAAATCATCCCAAGCCCCCCTTTCCCCCCTTTCCCGTCAATTTTAATCCCGTTATTAAAAATAATTTAAAAATGATGTAAGTGACAGCACAGAGCCCCCTCCCCTCCCCCCATCCATATCTTTTTTATTACCATTTGATAAGAATGATGTAAAAGTGACATCCCTCAGAGCCCCCTCCCCCCTTTTCCCTTTTTACATCCCGTTATTTCCCTAGATTTAAAAAATGAATGTTTAAAAAGACAAACATCAAGCCCCCCCCCCCTCTCCAGTCATATCATGTTATTTTTCCCTAGTAAGAATGATGTAAGTGACTTTAGAGTTCTTCCCCCCTTCCCCCCCAATCATTTTAATTGTTTTACCATAGTTTAAAAAATTTATTTTAATGTGACATCATCAGAAGGGCCCCCCCCCCCTCTCCAGTCATATCATCCCGTTATTACCTTTGATAAGAAAAAATGTAATTTTGAAAAATCATAATCTTTTTTACCTCTCCAGTAAACCCGGAAAAAATTATCTCTATTGTGAGAATTTTTTAAATACTTTTTTGCCATCTTGTTTCTGTCGCCATTCCCTTCTTTAAACCCACAGAAAGTGAAAAGTGGGAAAAAAAAATTTCAAAACTTTAGAGATTTTTTTTTGCCCCATTAAAAGCCCAAAAAAGAAATTAAAATAAGGGGTCTTTTTTAGGCACTATGAAGGCCCAAACTTTTCCCCATGGGAAGTTTAATCATAAGGCTGAAAGGAAAGGTTCATTAACCATGATAGTACAATGAAATTTTTCCCCAAAGGGGGGAATCGTGATTCAGGGGAAAAAGCCGCCAAATGCCCCTGTGGCAGTTAGAACCTCACGGTTTTGCTCTCCCCATCGCGGGGTTTTCTACTGATTGTCAATGACCAACCCCCTTTTGTAAAACTTTATACCTACAAAATTTTTTTGTGAGCAATGCCCCTTTAAGTGAATATCAAATGGCCCTTAAAATTTCCCGTGGATCAAAAACCCCATTTTTTTTACCTAATTTTTAACCCAAATTTTGGGGTCAGATATTCCCCAAATTCTTACAGGTTTCCTCTTTTGCCCCCTTTTTTTGGGCAGGTACACATGATTCCTTATGAACTAAAAGCCCAATCATCTTTTTCTCAGAACCCAAATTTTGATTTAAAGAGTTTGTTTAACCGTTTTGAAAGCCAAAGGAAAAGGAGAGGAATCACCTGGAGAGGGGGATGGTGCAAAATCCTCTTTCTTTCGTCCTTGTACAGATACTTGTGTTTTTTCTTAAAAAACTCCCCCCTTTTCCCCCATGGAGAAATAGCGGCGCCCGTCCTGACAAACCCTTTTTTAGGAACCTGACACAAACAATGATACAAACCTTACCCCAAAACCCCTCCAGTGGGGTTTCTGTATAAAAGTCCCAGCATTCCCCAGCAGCAAACCCCACCTCCCATCAGCAGCTTTAATTTCTTTGTTTTGGGGAGTTCCAGGAAACTTTTTTCTTATTTAAAATTTTTCTCTGTAAACCCCGGTAGTGAGGTTGGGGGGGGGGCACTTTTGATTTTGGGGCCTCCCTTTAGAAAAGGACCACTAGACGTTTTTCTTCATTACTATGTACTCCTTTAAAGGGGGAAAAAACATTTAATTTTTTCCACTACAAACATTTCCAGAGCCCCCCCCCCCTCTCCAGTCTTTTCATCTGTTTATTTCCATAGATAAGAAGATGAAGGGGCATCATCAGAGCCCCCTCCCTTCCAGTCATATCATTATTATTACCAAAAGATAAAAATTAGTTTTTAAAATTTTTTTTCATTCCCGAGCCCCCTTCCCTCTCCGCAAGCATATGTTTTTACTTTTGTTTAAAAATTTTTTTTTGTGAATCTTTAGAAATTTTTACCTTTTTCCAGTCAAATTTTATCGGTTTTTTACCCTTGGAGGGAAAACACAAAATTTCTATTGTTGAAAAGACAGTATGTTTTCACCCGATCGGGCCCGAGGGCGGTGAAGTAAAAAAATTTTTTTCTTTGGGGTTTAGCGGGCAAATAGGCCATTGACACATTTTTTATTTAAAAAGTATTGCCCAAGGGAATACCGGGTTTTGGGTTTGCCCCTTTTACTGGAGCGATCAGAAGAATTGGGGGGGGATGAACTGATCCTATATTCCAGGGCCCGGGTTTACCAGGCCCTTATAAGGCCAGCAGGGTCAGGTTTGGGATGGGGCTTGCTTTCCCCTTTTGACCAAATTTCCCCAGGGCAAGGGAGTGGGTTGTGCCCAAAAGGCCCAAACCTTTGGGGGCCCGGATAAAAACCCACACTGAGACCTAAAATGGGAGGTTTTCTAACCCTTGGAAACGGAGGGACCCGGTAAATGTACATTCACAGGGGATGTGAGTGTGTTTTGTTTTTTTCGGCTGAAGAAAACCCTGCCCGTTTATTTTCGTTATTGGCCTGTTCCAATAAAAGGGGGCCCGCCAAATGTTTCAAAAATCCAAAAAAGGACTGTTATCTTTTCAGTTTTAATTTCCCGCCCAAATTTGGGGTTTCGGATGGTGGCATCATCCTGTAATAAGAGACGCCCGATTCTGGGTTAAGGGGGGCCTAACCCCTTTTAAAAAGGCCCCGTTGTTTAAAGCCCCTTTGGGGCCCGATCAGCACCCAACAAAACCAAAAGGCCCATCCCGAGTCCCGTTTGGGTCGCAAACGAGACTAACCAGCTTTTCAAACAGGCTGATGGGCCCTTATGGGGAGGAAGCAATTCGGGCAAAGGAAAACCCCCCGCTGCACCCCCCCGGGACGGACACCAGGTGCGGGAAAAAGGGGGACGAGACCCCTGCAGAAGATGAACCCCAGAGGATGACTTGGAGGCCCTTCCTTAAAAGCTTTGGGGAAAATTTCTGATGGGAGAGACGTCCACTCCCCCAAAGGGCAGAAAGGGGGGGCCCCCCCTTTCTACTTTCTACAAGTGGCCTAAGAAAAGTTTTTCTATTACTTATCTCTGCAGGAGCCCCGGGAATACCCCCAGACTGAAGTCAAAGATCCTGGCAAAGTCTGGGGCCCTGACTGTAGCAGTCCCCGGGCCAAAAGGGGTGCACCAAATTGGGATAAAAGCAGGGCAGACCCCCGAGGGTCCCAAAATGTTTTTATTTTCCTGCCCCCTTGTCAAAAAAAAATGGGTGCGCCAGAGGTTTTTCCCCCCGCCCAGGGTGGTAGAGGATCGTGGGTGGGGCCGTTTTTATGGCCCCCCCCCACCCCAAGCCAGTGCAAAGGGGTGGGTGGGCCCAAGGAATCCCCAACGGCGGATGACTTATAGGTTTGGTTTGGATATTTAGGCCCTTTGGGGAACTCCCCACCTTGGGGTATCCCGGGGGAAACTTTTTTTTAAAGGCCTTTAAATACAGGAAAAACACTAAAAGGGGGTTTCAATAGTGTGGTTTGGTTTCTTTTTATGGGTTTTCCTCAAGAGTCAGGGGCCCGAGGAAAGATTTCCCCACTTTTTCTATGAATGGAAAAACCCGCCCGTAAAAAGGGTTTTCCCCCAAAAATCTGTTTTGACCATAAAAACCTATGGTAATGGGTCAGCCCACGTCATGTGGGGAGGGACACCCTGTGAGCCGGGTAAGACCGTCCCAAAGAATTTTACCCAGATTTACTGGGCCCAAAGGGGTTATCGGGGAAAAACCCGTGATTATTGCCAGTTCCCGGGGGCCCCGGCCCGGTAACCCCCTGTCGCCCGTTTTCCCCAGCCCGATAATATCTTTGCCTGTTTTTGAAAATTTTTCCCTTTTTTGAGGATAGCCCCTGGGGTGTAGCGGGGGGGCCCCGGTAAATCGGGCCCCGGGGGGCACCCCGTATATTCTGGTCGTCAAAATTTAAATATGCCAAACCCGGTACCCCAGAAGCTGTGCCCCCTAAAGAAAAACTCCTCCAAGTTTATTACCAGGGAGTTGTTTGGCCCCCTTTTTCTCCAAAACAGGAAATGCCGAAAGAGATCCTGACAGTCAAGGGAACCCTTTTTCCCTTTTTTAAAATAATGCAAAAATCTTTGAAGGTTTTTGGGGGTGAAACCCCCTTACACCCCCTATGTGTATCACCCCCCCAGACAGATTTGGCCCCTTTTGGGGGGAAAAGTTTCAACAAGACCTTAAAAGCCATGTTCAAGAAAAATTAAATGAGAAGGAATGGGCCGATATTTGGACTACCTTTTGCCCTTATTTTTTGTTCTTATTAAATGAGGTTTTTCCCAAGCCTCCATGGGGGGTTTTACCCCTTTTTAGTTACTTTTTGGGCCCGACATCCTAGGGGCCTTTTTTTGATATTTTCCCAAAAGGGGACCGCGAGAGCCCAAATTTTACTTTCCCCTTTTTAAAATGTTTTTTTGAGCCCTGTGACACAATTACCGGAGCGAAAACGCCCCCCCAAAGGGACTCCCCAAAAAGTTAAGGAGCATCCTTTTTTACAGGCCAGGAGGCAAAAAAGCAAGAGTCAAAAACAGGTTTAGCCCAGGGTGAGGCCCGTTTAGTTCCAGGGGAAACAGGTCCCGGGTCCCTTTGTTCCCACGGTTTTAAAAGCAAGTTCCTGGCGAAAAAGCAAGGGGTTTCCCAAAAAGTTAGTTAAAAAAAAAGGGGGGGGGGGAGGTAACTAAACGGTTCCAAACACCCCGGTTAAAAAGGGGCCCTATCAAGTAAATTTGGGGGGCAAAATGGCCCGGAAAAAATTTGGGGGAATATTTAAAATAGGGACTGATTTGGGGAGGGCAACTACAAAGATTGCTTACAGGTTGTTTAAGATAGGGAGCTGAGAATTAGGAATAAACCAGGGGGTGGAGTGGGGGAAGTGGGGGTAGCAATTGTTTAAAAAAATCAGGGAGAAAGGAATAAAAAATGGGAAAAAACACTAAATTGCATGCTGACCAAAGCCAGGAAATTTTGACCAACAAAATAAAAAGAACTAGGGAAAAATTAATTGCCCCGAAGAAAAAAAATGAAAATAGTGGGGAT
>JAODAL010073597.1:0-14681 GCA_025379985.1 Phyllomedusa bahiana
GTTTTGTTTGTGGGTGGGGGGGTTTTTTGTATGTGGGTGGAGGGGGATATTGTATGTGGGTGGGGGGGGATTTGTAGGGGGGGAGGGGATATTGTTTTGTGGGTGGAGGGGATATTGTATGTGGGTGGAGGGGATATTGTATGTGGGTGGAGGGGGATATGGATGGAGCTATTTAGCCCTGTGTATGATGTGTGAGACAGACATATGTGTGACTCTCTTGCTATTGTACTACACAATACAGTTCTTTTTTGCACACTGTATTATGTGGTAAAATGGGCGCATTTTTTGTCCTCGAGGCCGTTTTTTTTGCTGGGGGCGGGGCGATCGGGTTTCTGGGGGCGGGGTTTACGGGGGGGCAGGTGCTTCAGCTGTATGGGGCCCTGAAATTTCTGTTGGCGGCCCTGCAGGTGATGTGCAGTGCCTGATTTTCTACTGCTTACAATTATCACCAAAAAGTTCAATCTTCATCTCATTAGACCAGAGAATCTTATTTCTCATAGTCAGGCTTTCATATGTCTTGCACTGAGAAGAGGCTTTCGTCGGCACACTCTAACATTATGCCCTGATTGGTGGAGGGCTGCAGTGATAGTTGACTTTGTGGAACTTTCTCCCATCTCCCTACTCCATCTGTGGAGCTCAGCCACAGTGATCTTGGGGTTCTTCTTTACCTCTCTCACCAAGGCTCTTCTGCCACGATTGCTTAGTTTGGCTGGACGGCCAGGTCACGGAAGAGTTGTGGTCGGCCCAAACTTCTTCCATTTAAGGATTATGGAGGCCTCTGTGCTCTTAGGAACCTTGAGTGCTACAGAAATTCTTTTTTAACTTTGGCGAGATCTGTGCCTTGCCACAATTCTGTCTCTGAGCTCCTTGGGCAGTTTCTTAGACCTGATGATTCTCATTTGCTCTGACATGCACTGTGAGCTGTGAGATCTTATATAGACAGGTGTGTGCATTTCCTAATCAAGTCCAATCAGTTTAATTAAACACAGGTGGACTCCAATGAAGGACTAGTAGCATTTCAAGGAGGATCAGAAGAAAATGGACACTAAGTGAGTTAAATATGAGTCTCATAGCAAAGGGTTTGAATACTTATGACCATTTGATATTTCATTTTTTGTTGCTTAATAAATTTGCGAAAATGTCTACATTTCTGTTTTTTGTTTTTTTTTTCCTTTCAAGATGGTTTGCAGAGTGTACATTAATGAGCAAAAAATGAATTACCAAATGGCTGTAATGAAAGAAAGAGTGAAAACTTTAAAGGGGTCTGAATACTTTCTGTACCCACTGAATATGCCCTATTACCTGCCAATCAATATACTGTGTGCCATGTTACCTGCCTAGCTGTATTCTGGGGGCAATGTTACCTGCCTAGCTGTATACCGGGAGCCATGTTACCTGCCTATCTATATACTGGGGGCCATGTTGCCTGCCTAGCTATATACTGGGGACCATGTTACTTGCATAGCTGTATACTGAGGGACATATTTTCGGCCTAGTTATATTCTGGGGGACATGTTACCTGCCTAGCTATACACTGGGGGCCATGTTACCTTCCTAGCTATATACTGGCGACCATATTACCAGACTAGCTGTATACTGAGGGACATATTACCTTCCCAGCTATATACTGGGGGACATATTACCTGCCTAGCTATATAATGGGGGCCATATTACCTTCCTAGCTATACACTGGAGGCCCTATTACCTGCCTAGCTATATAATGGGTCCATATTACCTGCCAAGCAGTATATGGGGTCCATATTACCTTCCTAGCTGTACACTGTGGGCCCCATTACCTTCCTAGCTGTATACTGTGGGCCCTTTTATCTGCCTAGATGTACACTGGGGCCATATTACCTGCCTAGCAGTATATTGGGGGACATATTACCTGCCTCGCTGTATACTGGGGGCCATATTACCTGCCGATCTATATACTGGGGGCCATATCATCTGCCTAGCTATATACTGGGGGCCATATTACCTTCCTAGCTATATACTGTAGGTCCTATTACCTTCCTAGCTCTTTACTGTGGCCCCTATTACCTGCCTAACTATATACAGTCAGGAAAAAAAAGTATTTAGCCAGCCACCAACTGTGCAAGTTCTCCCACTTAAAAAGATAAGAGAGGCCTGTAATTGTCATCATAGGTTGACCTCAAGTATGAGAAATAAAATGAGAAATCAAATCCAGAAAATCACTTTGTCTGATTTGGAAAGAATTTATTTGCAAATTATGGTGGAAAATAAGTATTTGGTCAATAACAAAAGTTCATCTCAATACTTTGTTATATATCCTTTGTTGGCAATGACAGAGGTCAAACGTTTTCTGTAAGTCTTCACAAGGTTGGCACACACTGTGGCTGGTATGTTGGCTCATTCCTCCATGGAGATCTCCTCTAGAGCAGTAATGTTTTGGGGCTGTCGCTGGGCAACATGGACTTTCAACTTCCTCTTAAGGCTATCTATGAGGTGGAGACTGGTCAGGCCACTCCAGAACCTTGAAATGCTTCTTACGAAGCCACTCCTTCGTTGCCCTGGCGGTTTGCTTGGGATCATGGTCATGCTGAAAGACCCAGCCACATTTCATCTTCATTGCCCTTGATGATGGAAGGAGATTTGCACTCACAATCTCATGATACATGGCCCCATTCATTCTTTCAGGTACATGGATCAGTTGTCCTGGTCCCTTTGCAGAGAAACATCCCCAAAACATGATATTGCCACTCCCATGCTTCACAGTAGGTATGATGAGTTGTGTTTCTACCAAACAGTTCTACTTTGGTTTAATCTGACCATTAGACATTCTCCAAATACTCTTCTGGATCATCCAAATGCTCTCTAGCAAACTTCAAATTGGGCCAGACATGTACTGGTTTAACCCCTTGTACTGGTTTAACCCATAGTTGTCAACTTTTGAAAATGGAAAAGCAGGAGACTGAAGAGGGCGGCGCGCGTAGCGCGCCACGGCAAAAAATGTGCATGGACACGCCCATCTTTTTGTTGTCCACGCCCCTTCAAAAAGCCACACCCCACTCCACCTAACTACATAATGGCTTTGGAAGAAAGCCAGGTAGATGCCCTTATAGCCAGGTAGTAGCCCCCCATAACCAGGTAGTGCCCCTTACAGCCAGGTAGATACCCCCTTGTAGCCAAGTAGATGCCCCCCTTGTAGTCAAGTAGATGCCCCCTCTGTAGCCAGGTAGATGCCCCCTCTGTAGCCAGGTAGATGCCCCCTTTTGTTAGCCAGGTAGATGTCCCCCTTTGTTAGCCAGCTAGATGTCCCCGTTTGTTAGCCAGGTAGTGCCCCCTTTAGTAGTCAGGTAGTTGCCCCCTTTAGAAGCCAGGTAGTTGCCCCCTTTAGTAGCCAGGTAGTTGCCCCCTTTAGTATTCAGGTTGTTGCCCCCTTTAATAGTCAGGTAGTTGCCACCTTTAGAAGCCAGGTAGTTGCCCCCTTTAGTAGCCAGGTAGTTGACCCCTTTAGAAGCCAGGTAGTTGCCCCCTTTCGAAGCCAGGTAGTTGCCCCCTTTAGTAGCCAGGTAGTTGCCCCCTTTGTTAGCCAGGTAGCTTGCCCCCCTTTGTTAGCCAGGTAGAGCCCCCTATAGCTTATAAAAAGAAAATAATAAAAGCCACCCACCTCACCAGGCTCCCTGCAGGGCGTCCAGCTCCGGACATCTCCCGGCCGATCTCCTCAGCGTCGCAAGGAGAAGTGAGTGCAGCCGCGCGTCACTCCCCCTGCGACGCTGACCTGTATGTACGGCGCACACCGGCGCTGTACATACAGAGGGAGAAGGGAGGAGGGGAACGATCCCTCCTGCCTCCTCCCTGCACAGCGAGACTCCGGACGGTGAGCGGCCGCTGCGGCCGCATTACCCGCCTGTAGGAGCGGCCCGGCGGTGCCAACTCTGCTGGGAGGGCGGGGGGGACCCCAATTAGCGGGACCCCCCGCCAAAAGCGGGAGAGTTGGCATGTATGGTTTAACCCCTGACCGCCGGAGCCAGTTTGGGCCTCTCTGACAGAGCCCCATTTTTTTAAATCTGGCATGTTTCAGTGTATGTGAGAATATCTTTTTGACACTTTAACCTATCCATGTGATTCAGAGATTGTTTTCTCGTGATACATTGAGCTTTAAGATAGTAAGAAATTTTGGTCCAAAAAAGTCAAAAATATCAAAGTATCGTGAAAAATTAGAAAAATTTACCATTTACAAATATCAAAAATTTTCAAAGACAGATAGTTATTCCACTCAAAATAGTTTTTAACTATCATCTACCATATGACTACTGGAGGTTGGCATCATTTTTTTGAATGTCTTTTTTTTTTTTATGACATTAAGTGGCTTAGAAATTTTGCAGTAATTTTCAAATTTTCTTGAAAATTTGCAATATACTTTTTTTAGTCCAGTTCTAACGTGATTTTGATTGGCCTATATGTTAGATACCCCCATAAATGACTTAATCTAAAAAAACACACCCCTTAAAGTACAAAACACATTTAAAAGTTTATTACCCATTAGTGTTTCCAGAAATGAAAGAAAATTGGAGGGAAATTTCACAATTTTTTTTTTTTTTCAATTTTAAATTAATTTTCTATCCATTATCACAAGAACACAGTGTGTGATCGGGGGAAACCAACTTAATATTGATTCCCCAGATTCTGCGTTTTCAAGATATCCCATATGGGGCCCTATGCACTATTTGGCTAAAACCACACCCCCAAATAGGAGGGCCCCTCCGGACTTGGGGTCTCATTTTCTTTACAGGTTTGGGGCAGACCCCAAGGTGCTAAAATTTAAAAACTCCCCAAAAAAGACCCCCTTATTGGATTCTACCCCCTTTTAAAAGGAAATATATCCAGAGGTGCTTGATAACGACCTCCAAGGGTTTACAAATTTTTGTAGCTTAGGCTGGAAAATAAAAAAAGTTTTCCCTTCCTTTTGCTAACTCTCACCCTTCTCGGGACACCCCTACCCATCCCCATTTCCGAAATTCTGCCAATAAACCTGGGGAACTTATTGACCCAACAGTCCTCACCCCCCTAATCTCCTTTTTTCCCCTTTCCCTACCGGGCCCCCCCCCCCCAAATTTTACAATAAAACTCTAAAAAACCCCCCGGGAAAAAATTTTTGGCCCCACTCACCCCCCCGCCCACCAGAGTCGACCCCACACCTTTGGCACACACCCCCCAGACTGCTTTCCCCGCTGTTCCCGGGTGGCTGAGCGGTGTGGGAAAGTCAAAGCTACCTGCAGACTTTTCCATATAAATTCAGCTCAGGATTTATCACACCCCCTTTCACGGGCCCCAAACAAAAAAACTTCACCTCCCTCATCCCACATTACAAAACAACCCTAAACTCTGTTTTTTAACTTTTCCCCTCCCTCCCAGCCCAAAGCTCAGGCCCCATCACTGACCCCTGTGTGAAGACCCCGGCCCCTCACTCAAAAACAAAATTGACGTAACCCCGGGGGAAAAATCTTTTCACAAACACCCCAAACAAAATTTCCCCCCTGTCCCCCCCGCACTCCTCAATCTCTTTTAGCCTTTGGGCCCCCACATCAAAAAGAAGTGCCAGGTTTGCTTTGCTGCCCCACCCCGCTCTACTGACCCCATTCCCCCCCACCTTTTCTATTTCTCCCGCTTCCTCTCTCACCTCACTACAATCTGTAACCCCTCTCTCCTCTCCACGGTATTTCCCATCCTCCCTTTAAGCCCCTATTATAACCCCTTACGAAAAAGCCCTCTTGGGAAACCCCTGATACTAAATACCGACCCTCTTAACCCGCCCTTCATCCTCTAAATCTTGGAAAAAATTGGTCTCTCTCGCCTAATCCCTATCTCTCTGCTAACTCTCTTTTTGACCCCCTGCAATCGGTTTTCCCCACCCTAAACCCCCACGGAAACGCTCTAGCAAAAATCCAATGACCTAACAGCAAAATCTCAGGGTAACTACATTGCTGTTTTTCTGGATCTTCTGCAGCATTTTTTACACCCGTGGATTTACCAAACCCCTCTCCTCCCGCATGCTCAGCAACCCAAATTTGGGCCCCCCAGGACACCGCTCTCGCTTGGGTTTTCGTCCTTTCCCCCTTGAACCCCTCCTTCAGTGTCTCATTTTTGGTTTTTACCCCCTTCTCTCATCTTGCTGTTGAAGTTCCCCAGGGATCCGGTTTTTGGTGCTCTCCCTCTTTTCATTGTACACAGCCCCCAAATTGGGGCTTTAAACCCTCAGCAGATTTCGGCTTCCGTTTCCAATTTCTACGCTATGGGCATCAAAAAAATACACCTCCCCCCGTGACATCCCCCTTTCCCGCCCTGCTACAAAAAAAACCAGTGATTGTTGTCCGTGTCTTGACCTCATGTTCCCTGTATCTTAAACTAAACCCCACTAAAACTTTAACTTCTAGTCATCCCCCCGTTACTAACCCCCCCCAAAACCCCCCTATCTGTGTGTTTTGTGTGTGTGTGTGTGTGTGGTTGGGGGTGGGGGGTTTTGTTTTGGGACCACCATAAAATCCTAGGCAGAAGGCCCGCTGTTTGGGGTTATACTAGAAATGGGTCTGTCTTCACCCCATTTTCCAATCCCTTGCCCCATCCTGTCACCTGCCCTAAAGGAAATCTCCAGAAACCGTCCTTTTCTCAATGTGGGGAAACAGCCCCCAAATTATTGCTTTCTCTTATTCTTTCTCTTTTTGACTACTGTAAACTCTCCCTCTCCTATCTGTCCCGAATTTCAGCAGCCAGGCTCATCTTTTTCCCCCCTCCAGCCCCCCCATACTGGTGAGGCCCAAACCCCGTGCGTTCTGCAATTTGGGTACTATTATTACGAAAATTTCCTAAAATTAATCACCTTTTAACCTTTAAAGCTTCCACAGTGGTTTCCAAACCCCCCACATCTCCTCCCCCATCTCTGTCTAAACCCCCCTTAAACCCGGGGTCTTGCCTTTCTGCTACGAGGGTAAAAACTTCACACCTCACTAAAAACGAAACCCCCCCATGCCCCCCCCCTCTAAAGGGTTTCGTAGTATTGCACCAGTTCTCTGGGGAAAATGTTACCCCCATGTGTTTAGGCACACTCACAACCCCCGCAGTTTTAAGGGGGCTCTGAAAACCCCTCTTCTTAGACAAGCCCACCAAGACCCCAATTGTTAACCCCCCAAATTCTGTCACAATTGTCACTTCCCCGCACTTTTGGGAAAAAAAACCCCAGGCACCTTTCCCGTTTTATAGATGTATGGTTGGGGTGGCAGGGTTTTACTTTTTTTAAAAGTATTACCCAAACCCATTTATGTTTAAAAGGGGTTTGGGCCAAATTTTTAAAAACCCAAACCCCTTGTAAAACCCCTTTTTTTCACCCTTAACCCTAAGAGATTGGAAGCTCTTGCGGGGCCGGGCCCTTTTCACCGGGTTGTCTGGAAATTTTTACGTAGCTTTTTTTAATGTAATTGGGCTGGGTTTTTTTGTGCTTATTCCCTCTACACTCAAACCCGGGCCCCTTTATTGGTACACCTGTTAAAACTGTCGTTTTAAAACCCTTTAATTTTTTTTCAGCCAAACACTTTGGGGGCAATTTAGTGCATTTAGGCATGTTTTTCCCGGTCAAGACAAACCCTGCAGTTTTTAAAAAGGGGCATCAGTTTTTGGGGAAGGAAAGGTGATTTTTAGTGGCCCTTTAAACGTGGGGATGGGGTTTTTGGTGCCAGGGAAAGGGGTGGTCGGGGTATTTCAGAAACTTTCTGATCTCCTGGGATTTTCACGAAAAACCCTCTCTAGGGTTTTTTAGAATGGGGCCGGGAAAAAGAAAAAAAATTTCCCCCTTTAGCGGCAATCCCGTCAGTGGAAATGCCTTGTTGATGCCAGAGGCCAAAGGAGAAATGGGCAGACTGGTTCGAGCTGATAGAAAGGCAACAGTGACTCAAATAGCCACCCGTTACAACCAAGGTAGGCAGAAGAGCATCTCTGAACGCACAGTACGGCGAACTTTGAGGCAGATGGGCTACAGCAGCAGAAGACCACACCGGGTGCCACTCCTTTCAGCTAAGAACAGGAAACTGAGGCTCCAATTTGCCCAAGCTCATCGAAATTGGACAGTAGAAGATTGGAAAAACGTTGCCTGGTCTGATGAGTCTCGATTTCTGCTGCGACATTCGGATAGTAGGGTCAGAATTTGGCGTCAACAACATGAAAGCATGGATCCATCCTGCCTTGTATCAACGGTTCAGGCTGGTGGTGGTGGTGTCATGGTGTGGGGAATATTTTCTTGGCACTCTTTGGGTCCCTTGGTACCAATTGAGCATCGTTGCAACACCTTGTTGAATCTATGGCACGAAGAATTGAGGCAGTTCTGAAGGCAAAAGGGGGTCCAACCCGTTACTAGCATGGTGAACCTAATAAAGTGGCCGGTGAGTGTATATTGTAAAGTGCTGCGGAATATGTTGGCGCTATATAAATAAAGATTATTATTATTATTTCCAACAAGCTGCGGTTTTAGCTGAAAATTTTTCATTTTTACAAGAAATCCTGGAAAAAAGCACCCCAAATTTTGTTATGCAATTTCTTCCAATTTCGGCAATACCCTACATGTGGGTGTAAACTGCTATTTGGACGCTTGATAGCGCGTATAAGGGAGGGAACACTATTTGGCTTTTGGAACACAGATTTTTGTGGGGTCATGTAGCATTTGCAAAGCCCCCAAAGTAACAGAACAGGTGAAACCTTCCAGAATTCGCCCAATTTAGGATTCAACACCCCTCATGGATCTCATCTAGTGGTGTACTATGCATTTTGGGTGCACAGGTATTCCATAGTTTTTTTTTAGTATTGGGCCATGAAAATGGGGGGAAAAAACACAGTCCCGCCATTGTTTTTTGGGCTTCATTTTTACAGTGTTCGCCTTATGGGATAAATCACAGGCTAACTTTACTATGGGGGTCAGTACAATTGCAATGATATAAATTTTATATAGTTTTTAAGGTTTTATTACTTTTACAAAATAGAAATAGGTTTATTAAAAATTGTGTTTTATGTTGTCCTATTCTGACAATCATAACTTTTTCATTACTCTGTATACAGAGCTGATTATGAGCTTGTTTTTTTGTTGGATGAGTTGACATTTTTATTAGTACCATTTTAGGGTGCATATGACGCTATGATCACTCTTTATGAGGGCCGGGACAAGGCATTTTGGTGCCCTAGGCGAGTACAGCCAATGGTGCCCCCCCCTCGCTCCCCAAAAATCGCAGCCCCCCACACTAATTCCTCTCGCCCCTGCACCAGGTCCTGTCACTAATTTTCTGCGTATCCCACATAGATCCAGTCCACCTCCTCAGCAGTCACTGCACAATGAAAATCAGCCCTGACAAATTTGCGTTTTCAAAATCGCTCCCCTCCATATGAAAGTGTAATACATTACAAATAACAGTCACCAAATAATCCACCGATACATGGAGCAAATCTACCAGATGCATCATTGTCACTAAAAATCACTCCTACAAAACCAAGACCCAAAACTGTTACTACTTAAGGATCAAATAATCCTGCCAGACCCTGACCAAACGCGACCCCCACATGTGACTATCAGCTGTACACAGGCTCTGATTACATATACCACCGCCATACAGTGACCATATAGTGGTAGACACCAGTATACACAGGCTCTGTAGATTGTATATTACCCCATACAGTGACCATATAGTGGTAGATACTAGTTGTATGTAGACAGCAGAAATATAAGTGATTACACTGCAGTTATGTTTAGTGACTCACCGGAGACATCATTTCTGATCAGCGTCGTTCACCTTCCTTTTTCTTCTCCATCCGGTTCACACCTTCATGCTGGTTTCTCCCGGCCACGACTCGTCCCTGAGGATTTGGACAGAAATATCTTAGAATCCTCACATTTCCAGTAACTCCTTAATTATAGGTATATAAGTCCCCTCAGTTAGACAGGTATTTATGCCCCCTCAGTCAGGCAGGTTTATGTATATATGTCTCCTCAGTCAGGCAGGTATATAGATATTGTCCCCTTAGACAGGTAGGTATCTAAATATAGGGGCATTCAGGCAGGTATATAGATATAGGGTCACTCTCAGGCAGGTGTATAGATATAGGGTCACTCTCAGGCAGGTATATTGACATAGGGGCACTCTCAGGCAGGTATATGGACATAGGAGCACTCACAGGCATGAATATACGGCAACTCAGGCAGGAATATAGGGGCACTCAGGCAGGTATATAGCTATAGGGGCTCAGGCAGGTATATAGGGGCACGCAGGCAGGTATATTGCTGTAGGGGCACACAGGCAGGTATATAGGGGCACTCAGGCAGGTATATAGCTATAGGGGCTCAGGCAGGTATATAGGGGCTCAGGCAGGCATATGGGGGCTCAGATAGGCATATGGGGGCTCAGGCAGGCATATGGGGGGCTCAGGCAGGCATATGGGGGGGCTCAGGCAGGCATATGGGGGGCTCAGGCAGGCATATGGGGGCTCAGGCAGGCATATGGGGGCTCAGGCAGGCATATGCGGGCACCGGCAGGCATATGGGGGCTCAGGCAGGCACATAGGGGGCTCAAGCAGGCATATAGGGGGCTCAGGCAGACATATGGGGGCTCAGGCAGGCATATGGGGGCACTAAGGCAGGTAAAAATAACAAGATTTATACTTACCTTACCTGCTTCCCGGCCGTGCGCTCCTCTTCTATCTTCTTTACCAGCCGCGTGCTGCTCTTCAGTCCGACACTGGAGACGTGATGATGTCATCACGATTCCAGCGCGGGGACGCTCCTCCGGCAGCTCCTCGGGCGCACGGCCTATGACGGGCTGTGTGTCTGAGGAGAGGCAGCGTAGCGATGACATCACTTCATCGCGACGCTGCAAGCTGAGCCGCACGGGGCCACGGCGGGTCCTCAGCGCTATGAGGCCCCGGCAGCCCCGCGGTGTCGGCTCTATGGCTTACTGGAGGATCCAACGATCCTCCGGTGAGCGGATCTGACACTGTCTGTGGAGCAGGGAGCACTCGCTCTCTGCTCCGCAGAAGCCCGCAGCTGTATGTGCGTCCAGAGGACGCACATAAAGCTAAAGAGGCCGACGGCGATTCAGGCCCATTGCAGCGGCCTGGAGCCTGGCGAGGTTCGGAGCCCCTGATGGCGCCCCTTAGGGACAGGCAGAGGTAAGCGCCCTAGGCGATCGCCTACTTCTGCCTACCCGTCGTCCCGGCCCTGCTTTTTATTAAGGTTTTTCTGCAGGTTGGCAGTGTTACATTTAGTCACTTCCCTCTCCTCATTCCCTACAGGTTGCAGTGTTACATTCAGTCACATCCCTCTCCTCATTCCCTGCAGGTTGCAGTGTTACATTCAGCCACAACCCTCACCTCATTCCCTGCAGGTTGCAGAGTTACATCTCAGCCACATCTCTCCTCATTCCCTGCAGGTTGCACAGTGTTACATTCACAGTCACATCCATCTCCTCATTCCCTGCAGGTTGCAGTGTTACATTCAGTCCACCTCCTTCCTCATTCCCTGCAGGTTGTTGCATGATGTTTACATTCACGGTCACATCATCATCCTCTTTCCTGAAGGTTGCAGTGTTACAATCAGAGTCACATCCCTCTCTCAATCAATGCAGGTTGACATGTGTTTTACATTCACAGTCACATCCCTCTCCTCATTCCCTGCAGGTTGCAGTGTTACAGTCACATCCCTCTCCTCATTCCCTGCAGGTTGCAGTGTTACATTCACAGTCACATCCCTCTCCTCATTCCCTGCAGGTTGCAGTGTTACATTCACAGTCACATCCCTCTCCTCATTCCCTGCAGGTTGCAGTGTTACATTCAGTCACATCCCTCTCCTCATTCCCTGCAGGTTGCAGTGTTACATTCAGTCACATCCCTCTCCTCATTCCCTGCAGGTTGCAGTGTTACATTCAGCCATTAGGTGGCGCTTGGGAGCGGATTGATCCCTATAATATCATGTGGCTCTGGCGAGCATTGGCCTCTGGTAGTAAAGGCCGCAGGAGGCTCTCGGGCTTCACATTTCAGAGCTTTATTAGTAGAAGAACAATCCCCGTCTGATCCTCGTGTTACAGATAAAAGCAGAATTATAAGAGATTTACCGGCTCCTTCCAGGCTACAAATCCATAATGAACATTTGGAGAAATAATTCCTCAGACTCCGCAAGAGGGGTTTTCAGATGCCACAAATCGAGGTGTAAATGCTGTAACATCCGAGGACAAGGAACCACGAAGCTCCAACCTTCTTCTATCCCAGATCATTTCCCAGTAATATCCCATCTTTCCTGTACGTCCCAATATGTGATGTACATAATCCAATGTGGATGTGACTCCGATATATCGGCCGCACCTCGGCTAAAGAGTCAATCAACATCGATTCATCATCAAGAAATTGTCTGAGAACCTCAGAGGTATCTAGCATTGTGCGGGGCAGCAGAGGAGAGCTAGAGGTTTACACTGTATCCTATAGCTCTGTCTGATAACACAGAGTCCCCCAGCATTGTGCAGAGAACAGCAGGAGGAGAGCTCGAGGTTTACATGGTATCCTATCGAAATGTATGAAAACACAGAGTCACCCAGCATTGTCGCGGAGGAGTCCAAATATACAAGCAGGAGAGAGCTAGAGGTTTACACTGTATCCTATAGAACTGACTGATAACACAGAGTATCCCAGCATTGTGCGGAGAACAGCAGGAGGAGAGCTAGAGGTTTACACTGTATCCTATAGATCTGTCTGATAACACAGAGTATCCCAGCATTGTGCGGAGAGCAGCAGGAGGAGAGCTAGAGGTTTACACTGTATCCTATAGAACTGTCTGATAACACAGAGTCCCCCAGCATTGTGCGGAGAACAGCAGGAGGAGAGCTAGAGGTTTACACTGTATCCTATAGAACTGTCTGATAACACAGAGTCCCCCAGCATTGTGCGGAGAACAGCAGGAGGAGAGCTAGAGGTTTACACTGTATCCTATAGAACTGTCTGATAACACAGAGTCCCCCAGCATTGTGCGGAGAACAGCAGGAGGAGAGCTAGAGGTTTACACTGTATCTTAGAAAAACTGTCTGGATAACCAAGAGTATCCCAGCATTGTGCGGAGAAGCAGCAGAGGAGAGTAGAGGTTTAACACTGTATCCTATAGAACTGTCTGATAACACAGAGTCCCCCAGCATTGTGCGGAGAACAGCAGGAGGAGAGCTAGAGGTTTACACTGTATCCTATAGAACTGTCTGATAACACAGAGTCTCCCAGCATTGTGCGGAGAACAGCAGGAGGAGAGCTAGAGGTTTACACTGTATCCTATAGAACTGTCTGATAACACAGAGTATCCCAGCATTGTGCGGAGAGCAGCAGGAGGAGAGCTAGAGGTTTACAGGGTGTTATCTATAGAACTGTTGATATACAGAGTCCCCCAGCATTGTGCGGAGTGCAGCAGTAGGTGAAAGCTAGAGGTTTACACTGTTCTATAGAACTGTCTGATAACACAGAGTCCCCCAGCATTGTGCGGAGAGCAGCAGGAGGAGAGCTAGAGGTTTACACTGTATCCTATAGAACTGTCTGATAACACAGAGTATCCCAGCATTGTGCGGAGAGCAGCAGGAGGAGAGCTAGAGGTTTACAGTGTATCCTATAGAACTGTCTGATAACACAGAGTCTCCCAGCATTGTGCGGAGAACAGCAGGAGGAGAGCTAGAGGTTTACACTGTATCCTATAGAACTGTCTGATAACACAGAGTATCCCAGCATTGTGCGGAGAACAGCAGGAGGAGAGCTAGAGGTTTACACTGTATCCTATAGAACTGTCTGATAACACAGAGTATCCCAGCATTGTGCGGAGAACAGCAGGAGGAGAGCTAGAGGTTTACAGTGTATCCTATAGAATTGTCTGATAACACAGAGTCCCCATATTGTGCGGAGAGCAGCAGGAGGAGAGCTAGAGGTTTACACTGTATCCTATAGAACTGTCTGATAACACAGAGTCCCCCAGCATTGTGCGGAGAACAGCAGGAGGAGAGGGAGAGCTAGAGGTTTACACTGTATCCTATAGATCTGTCTGATAAACACAAAGTTCTCCCAGCATTGTCGCGGAGGAGAGAGCTAGAGGTTCAGTTGTATCTATAGAAATGGATGATAACACAGTGTCTCCCAGCATTTTTGAGGCGCGCCCAGCCCCACAACCCCCCCCACATCGCGCGAGAACAGGCAGGGGAGAGCTAGAGGTTTACACTGTCATTACCTACTAGAACCTAGGTCTATGATAACAAAGAGTCTCCCAGCATTTGTCGCTGTCCGACTACCGGTGAACAGCAGGCAGGAAGGTAGCTAGAGGTGTTTACCACTGTTTCCTATAGAATTGTCTGTACACACGAGTGTCTCCCAGCTTCTGTGCGCGGTGGTCCGACGCCCCGGAGCACAGATGGACCAAATCGCGGAAAGGAGAAGAACAGCAGGCGAGGAGCAGCTTTGAGGTTTAATCCTGTTTCCTATAAATGGTCAACTGGCACCAGAAAGTCCCCCAGCATTGTGCGGAACAGACGAGCCTGCCAGGCAGGAGAGCTAGAGGGGTTTACACTGGTTATCCTACTGAGGAACTCTCTCCTGTCTGTCTGATAACACAAGAGTCTTACCAGCATTGTGCGGAGAACAGCAGGAGGAGAGTAGAGGTTTACACTGTATCCTAT
>JAODAL010073598.1:0-14681 GCA_025379985.1 Phyllomedusa bahiana
CTGGGGCAAATCTATATTTAAACAATGCGGCACTGGCTGCAATGAAAAAAGTCACAAAGCCCCTATATTCTCCCCCCAATGGGGGCCTAGCTGCAAGTAAGAAAAGTCATCAAACTTTCTATATTCACATTATATGGCCCCAATGGTCAATGAAGAAAGTCATCAAACCTTCTATATTTCATATCATAGGGGCCTGGTGCAAGTAAGAAGATCATCAAAGCCGTATATTCTCCCCCCATATGGGCCCCTGCGCAAGTGAGAAATCTCAAAGCCGCTATATTTTCCCCCCATATGGGGCACTAGCTGCAAGTGAAGAAGACATCAAACCTTCTAATTCTCATCATATGGCGGGGGACTGGCAAGGAAAGAAGGTCATCAAAACCTTTTATATTTATCATAGGGGCACTGCTGCAAGTAAAGAAAGTCACAAAGCCCCTATATTCTCCCCTATATGCGGCCCTCTGAAGTGAAAAAGATCATCAAAGCCTGATATTCACATCATAGGCGGCACGGCTGCAAGTAAGAAAAGTCATCAAAAACCTGCTATTTCTCCCCCCATATGGGGGCATGTGCAAGTAAGAAGAGCATCAAAGCCTGCTATATTTATCATAAAGGGGGCCCCGGCTGCAAGTGAAGAAGAGTCATAGACCCAAAGATAACTTGAAATCAGTCTAAAATGTTCCTGCAGTCAGTAACGTGTTTTTGCGGCCTCTTGTTCATTATTTTGCGTTTTGCTCCACATTTTGCACTTTCTTGAACAGGAAAATACTTTCTGGGAAGTCACCATTGTCACCATACTGGTGTCATGGGCTAGTTCCCCCCACCACATTGCCATGTGCCCCCTTCCTAACTCTCCCAAAACAGGAGATCATTTTCCATCCATTTCAATTGCCTGATGTTTGGGTTTTTACTAGGTGGGCAGTTGATTTTTTCCTTTCATTGGCTTACAGTAGGGATAAAAAAGTGTTTTTTTCATTTTCTCTTCAAAAATACATGTGATGAATTTTTTTTAATACATCTGTTAAGGTTCATAAAAGGCCCAGGTTTTTGAGACCAACCCGTACCCCCCCAGGCACCAAAGAATTGAAAAATGGAACACAAAAAAGACCGAAAAAAAAAAAAAAATCCAAAAAATTTAACAACAAAAAAAAAATATTAGGGCATAATTTTTTCAAAAAAAAATACACCAAGTGGGGAAGATCAAATGCGGCGGGGGGGGTAACACAGGCACCAAGGGATGACACCAAGCTCAGTACGAACGCTGCCATTTTATTTTGTATTACTTACCCCCCAAACATCATTGTATTAGAAACATCGATGAATATATGATAATTATTAAAGTGCAAACTGACTATTTTATAATCAATGGATAGAAAGTGCAATAGAAAAAATAAATGATTATAGCTCATACAAACATAAATAAGATGCTGCGCAGTAAAAGCCAAGGTCATAGCATGATAACCCCTACAGAGATCACCTTGACACGCATTTCACGCCAAACCTTATAACTGGGGAAGTCACTCATTGTAATTTGGAGTACAATTTTAGGAGAGGCTATGACTCTAGTCTATTCTTCTTCCAATATAGCATTTGCCTACAGTCTAATTACAGAATAACGGCCAATATCTTCCTTATATGTTCTGATTCTCTGATTATTTTTTCCTTGAAATCTATTGCATAGTTCAGTTGTGTCAGGTTCTAGTATAGTGTTGTTTCTTGTCTAATTTCTGTCTGACCAAGTTCTAGAGTTTGCAGTCCTTGGTGTTTATCTTGCTCCTGTTTTGTTCTTGCCATGGAGTCTCTGGGTCCTATAACCTCCTTCTTCATAAGGGTCAGTTGTAGCTTACAGACACTTTTGAGGGATTGTGTTAGGTTTTAAGGTTCTGGTGTAAGGGACAGCTATAGGGCGAGGTTTAGCAGGGGGGGGGGGGGGGGGGGGGGGGGGGGGGGGGGAAAGCAGATTTAGGACAGTTCACACAATATCCTCTTCACTGTCTTGTTCTTAGATTGAGGGCCGGCTATGTGAGACTCTCCACCAACCATGCACCTGTCCATTTGGTAAATGATATAGTGGTGATTCTTTATTCCTTTGGATTGATACAAGCTTCATGTTGTTAGTTCTTGTGACTTCCAGTGTACATTCCTTTGGGCTTTTTTCATGTTGGACCACAGGTAATTACACCAAGCTCAATTTCCCCAACTTTCTCTGTACTGTTAAATTATCTCCACCAGTGCTGTGCACCTTGCAAGCTTTGTATCTCTGATAATGTTGAACTTTTTACTCTGTACAGCCATCTCTAGGTCATTACAGCGGTGTTACCCCATCTCCGACATCTGGATCAGATTGTCCTTAATGTTGATAGGTGGCTTCCACATTGTCTCAATACACACAAACGAATCCGCTTGGTGTTTCATAAATCACTGTCATGTTCCATTGTGTGTTTGGTTATAAGTCAAAACTCCGCTGTTTGAGGGCAGTTTAGGACTGCAAGCTTCTTCGTGGGCCATTACGGGCCCCTCGTATTTACCTGGAAATGTGCAACTCACTTAAACAGTTTATCTGCACCCGCAGTTCAGTAGGATATCAAGTGATCAGGTTCTATACATCTGTACATACAGATACTGAGCTCCTCCATATCTGGAGAACAGAGCCCCTCTGTCCAGTATAGAGGACATTACTATGAGTACATACATCTGTATAAGACAGACCTGCGTCCCTTCATATCTGGGAGAACAGGCCCTCTGTCCAGTATAGCGGACCATTAACTATGAGTACATAACATCGTCTCTACAGGACACTGAGCCCCTCCATACTGGAGCCCAGGGCCTCCTGCCCAAGTCTAGCGGACTTTACTGTGAGTACATACAACTCTGTATCTACAGACACTGAGCTCCTCCCTCTCAGGAGCAAGGTCCCTCTGCCTAGTATAGAGGACCCTTACTGTGGAAGTACCTAGATCTGTATATCAGACATGAGGCTCCTCCATACCTGGAGAACAGAGCCCCTCTGTCCAGTATAGAGGACATTACTATGAGTACATACATCTGTATATACAGATACTGAGCTCCCCCATACCTGGAGCCTTGGTCCCCTCCTGCCTAGTATAGAGGACATTACTGTGAGTACATAGATCTGTATATACAGACATTGAGCTCCTCCATACCTGGAGCCCAGGGCCCCTCCTGCCCAGTATAGAGGACATTACTGTGAGTATAATCTTTAAACAGACACTGAGCACCCTCCATACCTGGCGCCTTGGTACCCTCCTGCCCTAGTATAGAGGGACATAACTGTGAATACATAGCATCTGTCTATACAGGACCACTGAGCTCCCCCATACTGGAGCTTGGTTCCCCTCTTGCTAGTCTAGAGGGCCCATTATTTGGAACACGATTGTATATCCAGACCTTGCGCTCCTCACATACCTGGGAAGCCCAGTGCCCTCGCTGACCGTATAGAGGACATTACTGTGAGTACATTTCATCTGGTATATACAGCCACTGAGCTCCTCTACCTGGCGCCCTTGGTCCCTTTTGCCCCGTCTCGGGACTTACTATTGGTACATACATTGTCTACTCCAGACCTGAGAGCTCCTCCTACCTGGAGCAGGGCCCTTCCTGCCCAGTATTGCGGACCTTACTGTTGAGTCCATACATCTGTATCTACCGTGCCCACTGAGCTCCACCCAACTAGAGCCCAGGGCCCCTCCTGTGCAGTATAGAGGAATTCCTGTGGGTGTACCCTACATGTATATCTCCTATGGCTAATTTACTGCTCACGTGCAGCAAAGTGGCTGGACTGCGCCACGACCGCACCCCGCGTGCGCTTGCCTGGGTTGTTAAGGCCGCCCAGGATGATAGCGGCGACTACCCAATAGGGACACAATACAAAAGACACATCTCGGACCACAACCGTGTCATTAATCTAGAAAATATACAACGTAGATCAATAACCTAAGGCCAGAAGTGTTATCATAGTAAGAATAGCAAAAATACAGAGTATATACATAATTACAGTGATACCTTGATAAGAAGTGTTTGCGATAGAGCAGTCACAAGGTCCATGTTTTCTATTTCAGCGCCCCAATATTTAGAGTTAAGAGTGACGCACAGAGACGGTGCATCACGAGGCTTTGTTCAAAGCTCACATCTATAAGCTCCTTCAGTTAGCATTTTACAAACACGTACACTGCTCTGACCACCCAATCTGCCCATTGCAGCACATATTAGATGTGAACCCCCTACAGTGAGACAAAAACAGAGAATTTAAGTTCCCGCGATCTTCCTCCCATCCTTCGGCGCATCTGATTTCAAGGTGAATACACTTCATTAAAACAGTTTATTTCTTTCCTTTTCTTTTATTTATACTGTAGACAATTATATTTATACGTCACCTGTTTGTGTCTAAACACCCTAAAAAATTGTTGGAGGTTTTGGGGTTTTTTCATTCGTTTTTTATAGGGTATAGACAGTTACTGCATTTTTCAATTCACTTCGTCGGGAAAATTTGCTTTGACCATTGAGAGCCAATTTGGAGTTGAAGAGAACAGGTATCGAACCCGAACTTAAATCATCTCTCAACAGTACCACTGTAAGTGTCAACTTTTTGTAAAATGACCAATTCGAGGTCAGGTTTTCGGACCTATTTTATCTTTATTATCTTTTTTTCTATTTTAAATACTTTTTTTCCCCAATGTATACACTTCCTAGCCCTGAGTATTGACCACTAGACACCCATTGTCTGTCACACCGTTCTGCCATACTATAATAATGCGAGGTTTTATAATATGGCACTTCCATTACTTCCTGTCATAGGAGCAGGCACATGTCAGCCATGGAAACCTTTATTAGGCTTCTGTCTGCCAAGCATTCCCATCCTTTGTTGCCTCCGGGCTACAGATCAGGGCAAAGGTATGCCGACAACAGACCGGTGACCATTAGTTCATCCGCGACAGACAAGCCTTACCACAGTTTAATCACCCGCACAATCAACGTGCTGTCAGCCAGAAGATCGTGGCACTGCATAACATTGCTAATACACAATAAAACATATTACAGTAGCCACCCCAAACTCTAACAAAACTAATCAAAATTCAGGTATTACTGTAATCGTAGCGCCCCCACAGAAACAAAATATAATATTCCATATATACAGCTCCACTAAGCACTGTAAAAAAAATCTCCAGGATTCACAGTATTTACCATATCCCCTCCACTCCCTAAACCCCAGACATTAAACGGCGAAAACAAAGACTTATGTTCCCCCAAACTAACCACCAATGAACAACTTCAATCATCCCCCACAAAACAAGCCCCCTCAACCTGCCTCCTATAACCGCAACTAAAACAAGTTATGTCTATTAAAAAATGGAGCTGCAACAAGTGTTTTCTATTCTTTCCTGTGTACAAAGCAGACGAATATAGAACAAAATATTTCAATATGGTCTGCTGTAATCGTATTACTAGTGGGTAACATGACAATTATACTGCATTTAGACCCCTGTTAGAAAATGAAAAACAACTACCGGATGGCTGTAGTTCATTCTGGACCACACAAAGCATCATTGATAAAACGTGATTCAAAGTGTCATCTGAATTACCAAATTGGTCCCCGAGCAACTTCCACTCCTTCACAAAAAAAACTTATATTCCGCTTCCACAGCCACAAACCAAAACTTAGAACTTTAATGACAGCCAGATAGGAACGACACCCAAAACTGCTAATTTATTTTACAAAACCTTTCTATTATGGCAAAGTAGGAAAACATGGAAACAAACTAACGACAAATGATATCATTGTACCGACCGCCATCCTAATGTTCTCCTGTCATCAACATCACACGGCACGCTGTGAAATGCCACCCAAAAACAATGGCGGGGAACTGCTGGTTTTTATTCTTTTTTTTGGCCTAAGCGTAAAAAAAAAAGACCAGTGAAACACCTGTGGGTCCAAGATGAGATCTCTGAGGGGAACTGAATCCAAGATAAGGCGACTTCTGGAAGTTTCACCTGTTCTGGTATTTTGGGGTCTTTTAAATGCCCGGGCTCCTGGCCACTCAAAATCTGCAATTCCACAACGCCACATATTCTCTCTCCCTTGTACTCCTGTCCTGCGTTACAACCAAAGCAGTTTTATTACCCACATATGGGGCTTGCTGAAATTGGATCGAAAGAGTTTATTGCGCTAGTGTGTTTAGAATTCCGTGTGGAAAAAAAGAACCATTTGTCGCTCAACCATGCAGAAAATTGGAAACGAAAGTTTCATGAGGTCTTTTTAGGGTGTTTATTGAAGGGGATGTATCGCTTCATCAGTTCGGCTGGTTTCTTGAAGCTTGATTCTCTCAGTTCATGAACTCAGGGCATTTTTCCCCTCCAGCTGGGTGTTTCTTACCTTGAAGGGGGATGACATCATTCCTCCCACTTCCCTGTTCATGCTCGCTCAACCACAGTGTGTGTCCCCCCCTTCTGCGTCACAGTCAACTTTCCTCTCCCTATGCAGTCTTATTTTGTCAAGAGCTGATTAATACCACCGGGCCTGCATTCAGTCTAGCCAGTTCTTCTAATGAATCGACGCATGATTCTTTCTCCTCTCACAGCTGGAGGGTGTAGTTCCAGTTGCATCCAATCTTCTTGAACCATCCCGAGCACGGATCGTTCTCCCTTCTATCGTTTACACAAGGCCACTGAAGGCACAAATCTGTTATCTGATTGTCAAGCACACCATCCAGTGTCACTGAGGCGTGCTAGCTGACTGGTGAAATGTTGCCAGCCAGCTTACACAAGGCGCATAGGCACCGAGGCCATAATTCTGCTGTTTTCTGCTTGTCGAAGCAGCATCCCCGCTGTCACTGAGGAGCTGTAGCTGTATAGAGAGGAAATTGTATGGGCATTACACCGCAGGCGCAATAGGTAGGGGGGGGACACGAGCCTCAATTCTGCTGTTATCTGATGTAGAAGCAGCCATCAGTGTCACTGAGGAGCTGTAGCTGTATAAGAGTGAAATTGTTGCCAGCCACTTACACACAGGAGCATTAGGAGAAGGCTAATTCTTGCTGTTTTCTGGATTCGTAGAAGCAGCTTCAGTGGACATGGAGAGCTGGTGGCTGTTTAGAGTGAACATGTTGGCCGCCACTTACACACAGCGAGCAATAGGACCGAGAGCATAATCACTGTGTTTCGATGTACGAAGGCAGCTCAGTGTCATGCGCAGCTGGTGGCTGTATAGAGTGAAATTGTTGCCTGGCCCATATTCAGGTCGAGAGAGGCAAGGGAAAGGGACACTACTAGTGAATACGACCGGAGGCCAGACAGCATGTTACAATTAGTAGAGCCGTTCAGCCACATGAAATGCAAGGAGGTGGAATCCGACCCGGCATGAGGGACCCAGTGTTTTACCCAAAATGAAGATTAGGCACGAACTGTGAAAACAAGACAGCTTTACAAATGACAATCCACTGTAAAATTTGTTATTTTCACCTTTCCTTATTCTGAAAGACCCTGTCAATTAAAATGAACAACGCCTGTTTAAGTTTAGCCCCTTAGGAGAGTCACAGACCTGTAATTGGTCTAAAATATATCCATATGAAGAAAATGACTAGGTGCTCTTTCTTCCCACTTCTCGAGAATTGTAGTTTAGCCAAAAAAAAACGCACGAGAGGCAATATATGCGGATATCTCTAAAAAACACGAATTGGGGTAATTCAAAGTTGAGATGACTTTCCTATTCAACCCTACTGAGATAAACTGAAAATTCTTCCAAATAAAAAGTGAAATATTCACCTTCCACGTTGCCATGTAAATCCTGTGACGAGGGTTTAAAAGTTATCCTAAACTATCTGTTATAATACATAAAAGACTATAAAAATCTGTGCTGCAAATTTTCTTGAAAAACGGGAAATGAATCCCTACCCATTTCTAAATCCATACAAAAAATGAGGCCACCATACTGTGTACACATGGTGGATGATTGGTTAGATAAAAATTGTTATGGTATAACTATTCCACCCAAAAAAAAGTTAGAAGTTTGAATCGGCAAATGTTTCTCAATATCCACAAATTTATATCTTTTTTACAAATAAACAAGGACTGTAGAACTAAAAATTTATATCGTTCTATAGTGCTGGAGCCACCGAGGGACGTGCGAAAGGATAACAAGCCAAACTGCTACAAAATTGGTGAGTGACTTTACATTTTCTTCTACATAATCAGAGGCGTATTCCTATAGTCCATCGGGTGATTGTGGACTCCAGTGCACTGGTGGAGCCGGGAATGTCTGTACAGTCTGCCCTGGGGACCTGGAGTAGCTCCAGGGCTGTCTGGATAGCAAATCTGCTGTCAGGGTACAGTGTGTGCTCCCCTGACTGCTGCCTGTATCATACAGACACAGAGTGTGCGCTGATCAGGTGACCCATAAACATTCAGTCGTGAGTCACCCCGTGTAAAGCCACCTTTATAAGATGAAGCCTCAGGATGTTATGACTTTCTATTCATATTATGCAAAAGTCAACGGTTTTTCTGGTTGAAGTAGTAAAAGTCTCTGGGTGACATGTATGAAACTTGGCGCCGACACCCTGGTTCTAAATCACTATATAGGAGTGTAGAATGCAATAAGGGGGCGTGTCTAATGTTCGTGTCTAAAGCATTATGGGCCGAAAAGTATGGAAACTTATCCACCAGGACTGAATGTTAACGATACAACATAAAGAGAGGTTTGAAAAACACAGCCTGTCAGGCCCATCAAAAGAAGAGGACAGGGGAGGGGGGGGGGTACTTCTTTTTATATAAAGCCTATCAGAACCACATCCATGAAAATTATGTTAATCGATTCCAAATTCTGGATATTTCGCCTCCACAAATTATTCCCTTACAGTTTAGATGAAGCACAAGAATATATGGATTCGCTAATAGTTCAGCTCTTTATTTTATACTTAGTTTTTTATTCATTGCTTTTACACTTTTTAAACACAGCAAAGGAAGAAGTGTGATCGGGATCGTTCACCTTTTTGGTGTTCAAAATGCGGCCTAAGTTGCGGCTTTGACTGTATAATGGCTAATGAATGTGTTAGACGCATTGGGCAACATGTATGATCGGGCTTTTCGCCTGTTTTCAGGCGTATATTGCACTTCACTGTGCCGGCTCCACTGTCGGACGCAGGGATCGCTGTTAGCGCAAAGCGCTTGCCACATTTGTAATGCCGACTAACATGAGGGGCGTTCTGTGGACCATTCTGGGGCGGGCCGCACCAGATTCGAAAACTCCGAGCCTGTATTGAATGCCGGTCGGCAATGTGAGGCGCATTACAGCTCGACAGGCAGACAGTTCAATGTGGATCTAATTGAGTCGGAGGAGCACACGTGAAAAGCTCAGAACTCTTGTAATGGCGGCTAAATGTGCTCTAAATGTCTAAGTAACAACACGTCAACAATAATAAAAATGATTTGTCAATAAAAGTAATTAATAATAAACGATAATATCCAGTTGTTAAACAAACAGTTTATATGTATTTCCATGTATTGAAAAAAAGTTGTGTCACTTTACAAATGATTGGTAATATATGTAATATCTTTCATAAAGCGCAAAGCGAAATATACAGCTATAAATGTCTTACAAAATTTCAGAGAAATTTAAAGTAATTTTACATTAACTAAGCCACTGATGAGGTTGTACTGATGTTCATTTTTTTTAATTTTTAATACCAAACAATTGAGATGTCTCTTTTGCACTGGCTTTCAATCCATCTCTATTCTATTTGTATATACAGCAAGAGCCAGCACAAGGTATAATTCTCTTTCGCACAGGTATAGTACAATAGACAGCACAGGTATAATATATACAGAAAGAGCCAGCAAGGCTAAAAAATATGCAGCACAGAGTATAATATCACTCAACCACAGCAAGAGCCAGCACAGGTTAAACATTACTACCGCACCGGTATATATATAAACAGCCACCAGGTATAATACAATACGCACGAGGCCAGCACAGGTATAATTATCTACAGCACAGGTCCTTAAATAAATAAAGAAGGTATAATATAAACAGCAAGACGCCCGCACAGGTATAATATATACCGCACAGGAATAAATATATAAACCGCAAGTACCAGGCACAAGGTATAATATCTACACCGCAGAGCGTATAACTAATCATACGAGCACCAGCGTATAACTATATACAGCAAGAGCTCAGCCACAGGTCATATATATATAACCAGCTCAGGTATACTATCTACCCGCAAGAGCCAGACAGGTAATAATATAAACAGCACGGTTATAATATAACGCAGCAAGAGCCAGCACAGGTATAATATTCGAAACAGGTATAATATACTACAGCACAGAGCCAGACAGGTATAAAATATACAGCCCAGGAATAATATATACAGCAAGAGCCAGCTAGAGGTATAATAAATACAGCACCGGCTATAATATATACAGCAAGAGCCGCCCCGGTATAACATTCCAGCACAGGTCTATTATAATACAGCAAACGAAGGCCAGCACAGGTACTAAAATATTATAGCACAGTATAATATAATCACAGCAAGAGCCAGACAGAGGGTATAATATATTCAGCACAGGTATAATATATACAGGCAAGAGGCCAGCAAGGTATAAAATATACAGCACAGGTATCATATCAAACAGCAAGAGCCAGCCCAAGGTCTAATATATACAGCAAGGTAATACTATATACCAGCAAGAGCAGCACAGTTTACACTACTACAGCACAGGTATAATATATACAGCAAGAGGCCAGCACGGTATAATATATACAGCACAGGATAATATATACAGCAAGAGCCAAGCAAGTATTTAATATATAACAGCACACGAAGTCATAATATATACAGCAAGAGCAGCAGAGGTATATATATACAGCACAGGTATAACTACTATCAGCACGGCTATAATATATACAGCAAGAGCCGCACAGTATTGCGGACTGTGGTCTCAAGGCAGGATTTCATTCACTGACAGGCATTATCATTTATCTAGATTACCAGCCTGTCTAGACAACATAATACCTGTTAGGGGCATTACTTATGTGCCTAAGTTCCGCAATGCGCCTCTCCACACGGGCAAGCTTTAAACGTATTTATGAGCGCACTTCGGGCACAGCCATACATCAGCTAAGTCTTTCATGAAAAAAAAACGTGAAAACGGCCACCTTGACGCGTGCTCTTCATACATGTCATCATTATTCGTAAGACTCGACACATTTCTAATTGCGCTAAATGGGGGTAGTTCTGGGGGCGTCGCACCACATGTTCTATTAGGACACAATATCATGACTGTGCTTCGCGCAAAACCAGGCGCAATTACTGCTCGGCGGACAGGCGGCGCTATTCTCCCTATGTGATCTGCATGAGGCCTGATGCGAGTTCGCAGTGGAGCTAGCTTTGCCCAGTTAAGGGAAAAACGTCCAAATTTTCACCTTCCACAGTACACTAATAAAAAGCATTTTCTGATAATTTTAATCAAAATATATAAAATGAAATGATTGAAACATACTAATGACATGTCATCATACTAAAGTTAAAATAAAAATAAATAATATCCCAAAAATATAAAAATAACTCCTACAAAATGCAATCACACTTTCAATAGGAATCCTAACTAATTTTATATTAAATACCCACAGATGTTGTTATTCAGATTTTTACAATTTTTAACTACGTTAAAATTTGAAATGTCTTTTTGCTGCCTCTCAACTTTATTTACCAGTACATCAAGAGCAGCAAGCACAGGTATTGCTGGGACCTGTGGTCTTCAAGACAGGATCAGTCCCATATTTTTTTCTATTCACTGACATGCTTCTAATGAAATTCTTCTTATTTCCAGCCTATCTATAGCCTTTATACATGTTTTGGGGCATTATTAATGCGCCTAAAGGTCCTAATGCGCCAAACACACAGGCGAGGGGCGGGAACCTTAGACTCCATTTAATAATCGCAACAAAAAACCACCTTTCATACATCCAAGGCGCATTATACACCTGAAAATGAGACTCAATAATTCACTTCGAAGGCGTCTTCCTTTATACAGGTCACCCCTTATAGTTTAATAAAATTGCAGCTATAGAGAGAATCAAAATCATTTTATTCTTGTTTTTTCTTACAGGACAAATTGATGGATTTAACGGAATAATTGAAAACCAGATTTCCAATGGAGCCGATTTCCAGTTGATTATTGATTGATTGATTTTTTTTTTATAATCAACAACTTTTTGGTGTTTCAGATTCTGTGGACACAAGGGGGAGCTACACAATAATGGGCAGGTGGTTTGAATGTTCTGACTGATCCATGTCTATAGTCCTAAATAATGAAATAGTCCATTCTCAGGTTTTTAATTTTTTTTCCAATTTAAGCATAATATTTTTTGTTATTTCAGAAACCATTTATGATGCTGGGATATCACGGGGAAAAATAATTTATGACGGGTATCAGGATGTGGGATGTTCCTGCTGTACTTTTATTTTTGATGAGTATGTGATTTTTTATCACGGCGTCAGTTGGATTAATGTACATTATTCCTCGTTCCAGCGGTCACGGCTGGGGTAAAAACCTCAGGGAGATATCAGGACATCGTATATTCTCCGCATGGGAGGGAAAAATAAATGAGCTTTCAGTTTTATATTGGTAGTTTTCCCCAGTGAAAAAGGGTCAGGACACCACTTTTCTTTGTATTGGTTTCATGTACAAAATCCCACTTTTAAAACCAAATCCCTTGATTCCCCCGCACAGCATCAGCCCCTATAAAAACAGACCACCTTTAAAAGGGCGCTCCCCGCACAATGTATTTCTGGAACCTAAGGGACTGTAGAACGGGGCTGCGGCAGTTTTCTTTCCGGCCTTTGAGCCAACCCCCTGTCATAGCCCCCCTCCTATAGATTAGGAACAGTCATAACCCCTAATTCAAATTTTCCATTTTTGGAAAAAACACTTCATGAAATGTGACTCGCACCACACTCGGCCCCTAGATCTGAACACTGACGTTTTTTTCTGGAATAGGGGGCTTTTTTTTGCAGGAAGAGCATTTACAATTGTCTGATAGATTTTGTAGTCTGTAAAAGAGGCAGGAAATTTTAATCAATGTCTGTAAGCAGCCCGTGTGTATAGAGGAATTAACTGGAAGGACTGGGAAAAATTTTAGGGGCAAGTAAAGCCAGACGTCCATCTAAACCCCATTTTTGGTGGAAGACCTGAATGGACCCAGTTTCCCCCCATCTCATTTTAAAATAAAAGTCTTTTTCTTGTCCCCCCCCATAATTTTTCCCGTCCAGGAAACCTTTTAGTTCTTGCCCGAATTTCTCTCTGTCCCCTCCAAAAAGGTTTTTTTTTTAAAAAAGACCCTGATGTAGTCAGGACGTCTTCCCTCCCAGCAATGGGCCCCGCGAATAGATTTTTAAAACTTAGGAAAAAACCCAAACTTTTGGTTTAACAGTAGGGCGAAATTCCTTCACAGTTGTAAAGGAAAAATGGGAGGTCTTTGGTCCTTGTGTATGAGCGGTGGTCGGGCAAAGGGGGGGGTTTCCCATAACATTTGTTATAGGCAAAGACGCATTTTAAAAAGTTGACTTTCTATTTCAGACTTTTGCTCACAAACTGATCTTCCCTCAGGTTTTATTTTTAGCTTTTTTGCAGACCCCTTGGCTTTTTTTAGATCCAAACCACCAACATGAACAAACCCACCAACACACATTTGATGATTCATCGGCCCCCCCCCTCTTCGAGGAACCTTTGTCCACTTTGTATGCTGCCCTGGAAAATTTTTTATTCCAATGGGGCTATTTTTCCAAATGGGGAGATATTGTTTTTCCAGGCCAAGATAATCCAAAAAAAAATCCCTCCCAAGGTTTTTGGGCGGCTGTAATTAAATATGTGTGAACGAAAAAAGGGAGGGGGTTTTCTTTTTTTCAGAAAATTTCCCCCTTTCCGCTATCTTTGGGGATTTTTTAAAATCCCCCCCATCCCCCTCTTGCCCCCTAACCGTTCACCGCATGCCCAAAATGGGAACCCCCCTCCCACTTTCTTTTACGTAAAAGGGGACTGTTCAAAATATTTCCATTTTTTTTTGGGATGTTCGGTTACTTATTAACTGGGGAAAACAGGGGCTGAGGGAAAAAATCATCAATGTTTGGGGGGGACAACCCATTTTAAAAATTTCCACGGGTGCACAGCATGTGGCCAAACTGTAATATACAACTGGGACCAACTTTCGATTATCAGGGCCCCCCACTTAAGAGCCCCCTTTTTGGTGTCCCCAGGAAGTCCTGTAGTTATTGTCCCCAAATTTTTGGGGGAAAAAAAAAGACCCTGCCCCTCTCCACGTATCACCCCCCAAACCGCACCGAAAAAATCTGCACAGCTTGTGCAAATGTGAAGATTCAGCTCCGTAAATTTCCTGACCCGTCTCCCCCCTCGTTCAGGAACGCCACACGCACCCGCTTATTTTAAACCCTAACATCCCCCAAGGCCGTAGATACGAATTATAAAAAGTAAAAAACCCCGGCAAAAAAAAATTTTAGCAAGTTTGTGATACATTTTTTTTTCAAAGGGAAAAGTATTATGCCAGTTTGCTTTCCCTAACAAGGGAAAATAATTGGATCCGATTTTTCTGCACCCAAAAAATTTTTGAATAGGAAGTAGTGTGTTTTTGAGGTTTGATGTCACTATGT
>JAODAL010073599.1:0-14681 GCA_025379985.1 Phyllomedusa bahiana
AAAAGGGAGGGGAGGGGGCAATTTTGGGTCTGTTCCCTCTTTTCTTGGGGGGCCCCGCGTTTCTAAAAGGGGCTGCCGGGGAAATATGCTCAATTTTACCCGGCAGCCCCTTGAGCTAAGTATCATTTTATTCATCTAATTTTGGGAAATACATGTGTTTTATTTTATGCGTTGTATATGCTATTTTTTTTTTCCCCCATTTTAAGAAATTTTTAATCCCCGATGGAACCCTAGAAATGTAAGGGGAAACGCGTCCCGGGGAAAAATGGGGGTTTTAAAAGGGGTTCCCATACACCATGTAAATATATTGTCTGTCCCTTAAAACGGAAAACCCCTCTTTAAACGGGCATTACTCCACTTTAAAAATAGGCACCCGGGAAAGCTGTATCACTAGGGAAAAAAAGTGGTAAATATGGGGTTTTGATTTAATATTTTAAAAAATTTTTAAATAAAAGTTTTTGTTTTAAAAAGGGATTATTTTTTTGCAGTGGGTAATTAAATAAAACACAAATCCTACAAAACCAAGACCCAAAACTATTTCTTAAATTAAGGCCCCAAAAACCCCCCAGAACCCCTGAAAAAGAACGCGACCCCCCCATGTGACTATCAGCTGGGATACAGGCTCTGAAGACATTACCCAACCCGCCAAAAACCCGTGACCATTTTAAATGGGGATAAATTTGTTGTATGTAGGGTCTGGGAAAATATAAGTGATTTCACTGCAGGGTTTACATTTATGACCACAGGAGAACCCTCTTTTCTTATCAGCGGGCGTTCACCCTTTCCCCCCTTTTTTTTTTTCCATCCGGTTCACACCCCCCATCGCCAATTGCTCCCGGGCCCCCGACTCCCGAGGATTTTTGGGCACAAATATCTTAGATTCCCCCACATTTCCAGTAACTCCTTAATTTTAAAAGGAAAAAAAGTCCCCCTTTGTCAACAGGTATATAGATTTTCCCCCAGGGCAAAGGGGGGTAATAGATATTTTTCCCCTTAGACAGGGAGGTTTTAAAATATAAGGGGGACTCAGGCAGGTATATAAACTAGGGGCCCCAGGCAAATATTTTAAAACTAAGGGGTTCAGGCAAGGGGTATTGGGGGGGTACAAGGGGAGGGCTTAAAAGGGGGGTACAGGCAAGGGGTATGGGGGCCACAGGGAGGGGTATGGGAGCCAAAAGGCAGGCTTTTGGGGGCTCAGGCAGGCATATGGGGGCACCAGGCAACGATTGGGGGCCCCAGGGATGCAAATAATGGGCCCCCAAAGGGAGCCGTTAAAAGGGGGGCCCGGCGGCGTACGGGGGGCCCCCAGGGCAGGCCCTATAGGGGCCACAGGCACCGTAAGGGGGGTCCCGGCAAGGGGTAAAGGGCCCCCCAGGCAGGGATATTTTGGGGCCACATGCGCCGTATGGGGGCTCAGGGGGCGTAGGGGGCCACGGCAGCCTATGGGGGGGGACCAGGCAGGGATATAGGGGCACCCCCGGGAGGCATTATAGGGGGCAGCAGGGAGGTATTATAGGGGGGCCCCAGGCACAAATTATAGGGGCCCACAGCAGGATATAGGGGCCACAGGCAGGCGTATGGGGGGCCACAGGGAGAATATAGGGGGCCACAGGAGGCATTAAAAGGTGGCCGGGGAGGCAGCATTATGGGTTCCCGGGAGGCAGGCATTAAAGGGGGGCCCCCAGGCGAGCATTATGGGGGCCCGCAAGCAAAGGGAATTTTAGGGGGCCGCAGGCAGGGGTAAAAGGGGGGCCCCAGGGAGGCATTATGGGGGCCCGCAGGCCCGGGGTTTAAAGGGGCCGGGAGGCAGGCATTATTGGGGGCCCGCACGCAGGATAAAGGGGGCCGCAGGCGGCATTTTTGGGGGGGCCCCAGGCAGGGTATAGGGGGCCGCAGGGGGCATTATAGGGGGCCGCAGGCAGGCATTATGGGGGGGCAGGCAGGATATAGGGGGCCCGCAGGCAAACAAATTAAAGGGGCCCCCCAGGCAGGATAAAGGGGGCCCCAGGCAGGCATTATAGGGGGGCCCCAGGGGAGGCATTATGGGCCGCAGGCAAAAATATAGGGGGGCCCCCCAAAGGGAGGCAAATTTTAGGGGGCCCCCCAGGCGGGGTAAAAGGGGGCCGCAGGCGGGGTTTTAAAGGGGGGCCCCAGGGAGGGGTAGGGGGCCACAGACAGAACATAGGGGGGGGACAGGCCGGCAAATTAAAAACAACAACATTAATACGTACCCCCAAAAACCCCCCGGGGCGCGCTTTCCTCTTTAACCGGCGCGAAACCTCCTCCGGGAGCTCCTCGGGGGCACGGCCTGTGACGCGCTGTCCCCCCGGGGGAATTCTGACGCGCCCCCGCTGAGCCGCACCGGGGGGCCCCGGCGGGTTTCCCCAGCCCCATGGGGGACCAAAACGGCCCCCCCTGTGTTTAGCCCCGCAGCTCACCGGGGGAAACCAGCGATCCTCTGGGATGCGGGCCCGACACGTCCCGCGGGGGAGGGAGCGCCCTTGCTCTGCTACGCAAAGCGGTCCCCCAGAGACCGCCCCCGCTTTTAGGCCCCCGGCAGCGGCCTGGAGCCCGGCTAGGGCCCCGGGGCCCCGGGGAAAGGCGCCCCTTAGGGATAAAGGGTGAGGTGGCGCCCTAAAGGGGGGTGCCTACCTTGGCCTACCCGTCCCCCCGGGCCCCGGCGGGGAGGCCCCAAACTTTTTAGCCCATAGTCAAAGTGTTTTTCACAGTCAGTGCATACTCCCGTAGGTGGTGGGAGGCCCCCAATCTTCAGCCCATAGGCAAAAGTGTTGTCACAGTCCCGTGGGATACTCCCAAGTAGTGGGGAGGCCCCCTCTTTAGCCCATAGTCATAGTGTTTTTCACAGTCCAAACGCATACTCTGTAGGGAGTTGGGGGGGCCCCATCTTCCAGCCCCTGTCAAAGGGGTTGTCACAGTCAGTGCATAAATCTTTAGGGAGTGGGAGGCCCCATCTTCAAACCCCCTAGTCATAATGATGTCAAAATGTCAGTGCAAAACTCCCAAGTAATTTTGGGGGGCCCCCATCTTAAGGCCCCATAGTCCCCAAAATGTTGGGCACAGTCAAAACCATAATCCCCGTAGGTAGTGGGAAAAGGCCCCCCCATCCACACCCCCTAAATCCCTAGTGTTGTCACAGTCAGTGGGATACTCTGTAGGTGTGGAGGCCCCATCTTCACCCCTAGTCCCCTTGTGTTTTTCACAAATCAGGATTCCCTACTCTGTAGGTAGTGGGGGGCCCCCTCTTCAGCCCCTAGTCAAGGTTGGGCAAAAGTCAGCGCATACTCGTAGGTTTTGGGGGGCACCAATTTTTTAAACCCAAATTTATAGTGTTGGGCACATCAGTGCTACCCCTGTAGATATTTGGGGGGCACCATCTTTAGCCATACATGCCAAAACCCTCCCGGGTTTTTGGCGGGGGGGGCCCCCCCTATTTTGGGGGCCCCTCCCGCCCTCCCGGGGGAGTTTGGGGATTTTTCCTCCCCGGGCCGGGGTGCAGGCGGGCGGGGGGCCCTTTTAAAATTTCCCCCGCGGGAAAAGAGTAACGCTGGTGGCTACCTTTTCGCCGCGGGCCCCCTCCATTTGGGGGGTGAAGCGGCCGCAGCGGTTTGCTCACCCGCGCCGCGGGGCTTCCCAAAATGGGGGCAGGGGGGAGGTAAAGGGGGGGACCCCCCCCCCCTCCCTCCTCCCCCCCCTGTTTGTCCCCGGGGCCGGGGTGGGGGCGCCGCACATACAGGTCAGGGGGGCCAGGGGGAAAATTTACCGCGGACTGCAGGGGAGGACCGCGGCCGGCTCTCCTTTACTTCCCCCTGGGGCCGCCTGAAGAGATTTTCCCCCGGAAAAGGGGTGGTAAGGTAAGTGGGTTTTATTTATTTTAATTTTTTAGCTTTAGGGGGGGCTCCCTGGGGTAACAGAGAGGGCAACAAACCCGGGGAACAAAAGGGGGCACTACCTGGCAACCCGAGGGGGAAATAAACCGGCCCAAAAAAGGGGGGACTACCTGGGAAAAAGAGGGGGCCTAAACCTGGGGAACAAAGGGGGAAATTTCCCCGGCAACCCGAGGGGGGGGACTACCGGCAACAAGGGGAAAATCTACCTGGCAAAAAAGGGGGCACCCACCTGGCTAAAAAGAAGGGGCACTACCTTTCTAACAGACTGGGGGGGACTACCTGGCTAACAGATGGGGGGACTACCTGGCCCAAAATAGGGGGGACTATCTGGCAAAAGAGGGGCACTACCTGGCCCCCCAGAGGGAAAAACTACCTGGCAACAAAGGGGGCACTTTCCTGGGAACGAGGGGGCAAATTTAAATGGGAACAATGGGGCACTACCCCGGGAAAAAGAAGGGGGCCCCCTACCTGGGAACAAGAGGGGGGCCCACCTGAAAAAGATTGGGGCATCCCACCTGGCAACAGAGGGGAAAAACTACCTTGGCAAAAGAGGGGGCATCTACCTGGCAACAGGGGGGCACTTTCCCCGGCCCCCAAACGATGGGGGGGAAATCCCCGGCAAAAAATGGGGGCACTAAACCCGGGGAACAGGGGGACAACTACCGGCAACAGAGGGGGCATCTACCTGGGAAACAATGGGGGCACACCCCGGCAAACAATGGGGGCACTACCTGGCCCAAAAACCTTGGGGGACTACCCGGGAAAAAAATGGGGGCACCAACCCTGGCTTTAAAAATGGGTCAAAACCTGGCAACAATGGGGGCATTTCCTTGGCCCAAAAAAAAGGTGGCACTACCCCGGCTAACCAAAAGGGGGGGACCCCACCTGGCTAACCCTGGGGGCACCTACCTGGCAAACCAAATTTGGGGGGGCCAACCTGGCCAAACAAAGGGGGGCACCGACCCCGGCTAACAAAAGGGGGGGTTTTAACCCTGGCTACAAATTTGGCTCTAAACTGGCCCACAGAGGGGGCATCTACTTTTCTACAAGGGGGGATCTACCGGGCCGTAAGGGGCACACCTGGGTTTTTGGGGGGCCCACTCCCTGGCTAAAAGGGCATCTTTCCTGGGTTTCTTCCAAAGCCCTTATGCAGTCAGGTGGAGTGGGGGGTTTGGGTTTTTTTTTAAGGGGCGTGGGATACTGACCAAAAGGGCGTGCCCATCGCAAATTTTTGCCCCCGGCGCGCGAAAGCGCCCCGCCCAATAAAGTCCCCTGCTTTTTTTATTTTTGAAAGTTGGCAACAAAGTCCCTTTTGCCCATATCAATATGTTTTCACAGTCATGCATACCCCGTAGGAAGTAGAAGGGCCCTCTTCAGCCCATAACATAGTGTTTTCACATCGTCCTATACTCCTTTTTAGGGAGGGAGGCAAACCCCTTCAGCCCATAGTCCAAGGTTTTTGTCAAAAAGGGGGGGTCCCTTTACAAGAGGTAAATAAAAAGCAATGATTGGCCGCCGCCCCATGCTTCCGTAACCCCCTGTTCACAGAGTGGGGAGGTTTCACAGAATGAATAGGAAAACCTTTAAAAATACCCAAAAACTTTATTTTTTCACAAACCCGTCCCCAAAAATAAAATTTCTCCAAAATTTTCCCGGGCATAAAAATAGGAATTTTCCGGGTTTTTTAAAAAATTCTTTTCCCCCCTTTACGGAGGCTTTTTTTTTTTTTTTTTTGGGTTGGGCAACCGTTTTATTTTTTCCCTTCCCCCCGGGCCCCCCTGGGCCATAAACCTTTTTTTTTTTCCCACCTTTTAAAAACAAGTGAGGGGGGCCCTTTTTTTTGGGGACAAAAAGGAGTTTCTGATGGGTCATTCACAGAGCCAAAAATATAAAAGGGAAAAAGCAAAAAAAATAAAGTTTCAAAAAAAGAAAAAAATCATACTTCACCCTGTTTTGGGGGTTTTTTTTTTTACGGAAAATTCAAATCTCCGGTTTTAAATTTTTTGCCCTTTTTTAAAACTACAGGTTTTATATGAATCCGGCAAAACCAAACTTTAGGGGGGTTTTGATGTTTTTTGAAAACTGAAAAAAAAAATTTTCCCAACATTTAAAATTCTTTTAAATTTTTTTCTCTGTGCCATTTTTTTGGGGACCAATAACTTTTTTGTCCCTTTTACCTATAGACCCCGAGGGGGGCGCCCCTTGTTTTTGGCTGAAAAGGGGACTTTTAAAAGGTACCCAAATTGGAATAACAGGCACTCCTTTCCTTTAAACAAAAATTTATTTCCAATTTTTAAAGGGGAAAAAGGGAACTTCAAATGGGCTTCTCCCTGACAGCGCACAGGGAAAAGATGTCAAATTTTAAAAAATCGGGTTTTTCCCGGGCACCCCAAATAAAGGAAAAACTTTTTTTTTTAAAAATTTTTTTTTTGAAAAAAGGTGCAAGGGGGGGGAAATTTGGAAAACCCAAAAATTTTTTTTTTTTTTTTTCACTTTAAAACTTTTTTTTTCTTTGAGCTCCCTAGGGCAACCAAGGGGGGGCCCAAAAAATTTCTAAAAAAACCTTTAAAATATTTGTATGGACAATTTGGGTTAGGGTTTTTCAAAGATGGTGGTTTTTCACTACTTTTTTTGCCTAGGGGTAGGGAAATAGAGAAATCCAAAAAACATAGCAAACGAAAGGAAGGTCTTCACAAGGCCCTTCCCGGGTGCCATGTTTAAACGATTGGGGAGGCCCCCGATTTCCAAAACCCCGGGGACCTTAGTCCCCGGAAATGAGGGGCCCGTGCAAAGGGGAGCGATTTTCATTCATGTAAAAACGCCCCGGCCATGTTTGCACAACGTTTTAAAGGGGAAACCCGCTCAGGAAGTTGGGCCGCCGCGTAACCCCCCAGGTGTTTGCGCAATTAAACAGCCCGACATCCGCCGGCTTGTAGTGGGGATTTCACTAACCCAGTACAAAAAACCCCTTCCCGGCATTAAGGGCTCAAAGGGCCCCAAAATCAAATGAAAGGGGGGAATATTCCAAAAATTTTTTTGAAAACAGTGCACGTTTGGGCAATTTTTGGACTATAGAAAAAAAAAAACAAAATTTGGTTCAGCACCCCCAAAAAACCTTTAAACATGGGGGCCCCGTTTTGGAATGGCCTGTACTAAATTTCCCAAAATAACACAGCACACAAAATTTAAAATAAAAGTTTTAAAAAAAAAATTCCGCTTTTAAAAAAAAAAACGAAGGGGGGGCTTAAGCAATTTTTGCCGCAAAAGGGGGGGGATTTTTTGGGGGGGGAAACCTCCCTTTTTCGGGTTTTTTTTTTGGGGTTTGGGGGGGCCCCGGGGGGCCTTTGGGGGTTCCCTTTTTCCCCAAAAAAAAGAATTAAAATTTTGTTTTTTGCAATGTTTTTTTATTCCCAAATTTTTTGTAAAATTTTTTTATTTTGTACAGCCATCACAGCGGCAACCCGTTTTTAAAAGGTTTTTTTTTTGGGGGTGCGAAAAAAATTTTGTTTTTGGGAAATTTTATTTTTGGGGGACTGGCTGCCTCCATCTTGGTTTTTTGCACTCCACCCATTTTTATACGGCTTTTTTTTCAGTGCAGGTAAATTTGTAGGGTAGGCCTTACATTCTAAAAAAAGGGAGGTTTTTGGGGACCCCCAGAGAAATATAGCGTTAAATGAACAAAAGGGGTAAGGACCCACCTCATTGAGGTCTCAATTTAAAAATCAAAGGTGGGCCCTTTAAACAATTTTTCCCCAAAAAAGGTTTAACTAAGAACCTCAAAAAACTTTTCCGTTTTTTTTAAAGCAGGAATGTTTTTTCAACTTTTTCTAATTTTTTTTGTGCTTTTCTGAAATGTTATGTGAAATTTGGGTATTTAAAGGGCAAAACCCTTTTTCCCACCAAATTTGGGGGGAAACAGGGTGCAATTTTAAGCAAAAAAGGGGAAGGGGGTGAAGTGTAGGTTTATTGGAACCCAATTTTTTTTGGGCACAGGTGACTTTTTGATCCCCTTTTTTTTTTCCCCAAACTTTGGGGATGTGAAATGACCAGGGAAAACCCCCAATTTGGGATTTGGAACTTTTTCTTTTCCGGTGTTCCGCGATTGGAGAAATGATGTTAAATTTTAAAATTGGGCTGGGGGGGGGCTTTTATTGGAATTTTTGGACCGACAAACCCAAAAAAGGGGGGAAATTTTTTTTTTTTGTAAAACTGCATAAGGGGGGGGATTTAAGAAAACAAAAAATTTTATGGTAGCGATCCCTGGAAACCAAACCCCCAGCAGTGGAAAAGGGGCCCCCCCCCCCCCAGGGGGTGGAACCTAAGTAGATTTCCCCGGAAATTTACCCGACCCCCAACAAGGCAGGATGGGGTTTCGCGGGGGGAGTCCCCACCCCGGTTCTTCTCCCGAAGTTTTAAAATAAACTTGCGGAAAGGGAGCCGAGGGGTTTCAGTGAGGTACCAAAAACGAAAAACGGAAATCGTAGTCAAGGTCAGGCGACAGGGCAGGGGAGGGGGTGTGGTTTTTGGGCAAGAAACGCAACGAGGGGCAAAAAAAAACGGGCAAGACGAAAACCAAACTGGAAATGGGTTTTTTTCTAAAGGCAAAGTTGGGACTGAAATCTGGCGGGACATGCCCGGGGAAAGTAAGCCCTATAAAAGGGGCACGTCTGGGCACCAACTAAAATTTCCAGCGCACTGGCCCTTTAAATTTGTGAGAGCCTGGCGCATGCGCGCCCTAAGGAGCGGGTAAGGGCCCCGGCCGTCAGAGGGAAAAGCGGGAAAGGGAAGGGACGGGGGATTTAGGTAAAATCCCCCTTGCACAAGGGGAAAGATTCGCCCGGGGCGGGGCCCCTCGTCCCCCAAGCGGGGGGCCGACCCTTGGTGGGTTTGGGCCCGTTTTTAACAGTACCTCCCCATTAGGCCTCCCCCTCCTTCTACAAAACGGAGGAAACCAGCACCAGGTCATGGTCCAAAAATTTTTCCCTAAGGCCCCAAGATTTCCCCCTCCTCCGGCCCGAATCCTTTTCCCCGTCCCAAAGAAAAAAGTCGTCTTTCCCCCTGATAGACTTCATGGCCCCCGGATCTCCTTCACTGCAAACAGGGTTGGGGGGGTTGGGTTCCGTTTCAGGAGAGGGGAGGCGACTCTCCCCGGAGAAGAGGGTTTAGTTTGAAAAGCTTTAGCAAGGGGAATGAAAAGAATTCAGGATCCCAAAAGGTGGGTGGAAAAACCGGGGGGCTTATAGGCCCCAGGGTTGATACCCTTCCCAAAACCTTGAATGGGCCCCAGGAACCAGGACCCAGTTTTTTACTTTGGGGAACGCCAGATGAAAATTTTTGGGGAACCCCCACCCTTGTTCCCCGGACAAAAGGGCGGGGGCGGGCCCCCCTCTTCTTGTATGCCTGGGTTTTCATACAGATGCGTACGCGGGAGGGAAAAGACAGTCTGTTTTCCCCAAAAGGGTTTTCATATCCCGAACCATAGCATCCAACCCCCAGGAACCTCGGAGGAAGAGGACAAAGGGAGTGGGGGGCGGGGGGTTTCAAGGCGTAAGCGGGAAACCAAAACATCCTGAAAAGCCGAAAAAAATGTTTGCAAAAACTCCCCAAGACCTGGTTGAAATCTCTTTCCCCTTGGCCGTTTTTACTGCGGGGGTATTCCAGGGAAATCTAACTTCCCCCCTTTTAAACCCAGAGCAGTTTGCCACCAGAACCTTGAAACAAACTGGAAACCCCCCGGGCCCCCAGACATTTGCGTGGCAAACCAAACAAAAGGGAGAAAATGTTTCATGAAAAGAGGGTTTGGGGAGTTAAGGCAAGGGGGGGGAAACCCGGGGCCAAAAAAGGAAACCAAGTTTGACATCTTTTGGGGAAAAACCAATTTCCGGGACTAAACCCAAAACACGGGTTGCCCCCAAAAGGGGGGGGAGGGGGGTCGGTGGGGTGAAATTAATGCCACATTTAGTCCAGGGGGACCCGGGAGTCGGCAAGGGGTTTCAGCCCAAACCCGACGGGCTGGCGGGTGTCTTATCATGGGTTTCAAAATTTTACAAAACTTCCACCAAAAGCCTCCCCCAACTTTGGGAAGGTTTTGGCCCCCAGAGAAAAAGGAGGGGTCAACCCGGGTACACAACCCCGGGCCCCCAAACCACCCCCAAGGAACAATGGTTTTCCCCCAAAACTTAGGACAACCCCTTTCCCAAGGAGCCCAAGGACAAAATAATTTTTTGCCTGAAGGAAAAACCCCTTGGGGGGAACGGAGCTGCATGGACCAAACTTTAGAAAAAAAAGATGTGCTGAGGCGAAAGTTCCTTTCAAGACATCCAAAGCTGGGAGAAAAGGGAAATTTGGGCTTGACGTTTTTTTTTCCCGCTGGACGAAGTTAATCCCCGGGAATTTCCAAAAAAAAGGGGAAAAAGGAGGGACCCCAAGGCTTGGGAAAAAGGGTTAAAAAAAACCGGTGGGGCCGACCTTTAAAGGGAAAGGAGGGTTTTTGGTCCGGGTACACATCGAAGGGATGAACCCGGGGTCCCTCCAAGGAGTTGGACCACCCTCCAGGGCAATCTTGATGGGGAACTCCTGATCCCCGAAAAGGGGATAGTTTTCCCCCGGTTGGGAAAAAATTTTTTGGAGGAAAAAAACCCACAAGTGGGGAGTCTTCCCCTTGGGCCCCTTTTGTGTAAAGGGAAAAAGCCTCTGCAAAACCCCCGGAAGAGGGCATTCCCCCCTCCCAAAAGGGAAAAATCTTCTCGGGTCAGGGCGTGATAAGATAGGGGGCAGGGGGCGAAGGCACCCCTTTTAAATCAAAAGAAAAGCTTTTTCAGCTGCTGGTTTTGGCCCCAAAAACTCGTATTAACTTTCTTCCTAGCCAGGGCCATGATCGGAGCCACCAACATAAAAAAGTGGGGAATGAACTGACGATAATAGTTGTCAAATCCCAGGAAATGTTGTATGGCCCTAAGGCCGACTGGCCGAGGCCATTGCAGACCAATGACAATTTAGTAGAGTCCATTTGCAGACCCCTGTCAGAGACAATATACCCAAGGAAGGACAGACTGGTCTGATGGAACAAACATTTCTCCAACTTAGCATACAGGTGGTTACTGCACAGGCATTGCAGAACCTAGTGCACCTGAATCCGATGGGTCCGTTGATCAGGAAAAGATATGAGGATATCGTCCAGGTATACTATGACGCAGGTATAAAGTAGGTCCCTGAATATATCATTGATGAACTCCTGAAAGACCGTTGGAGCATTGCACAGGCCGAAGGGCATCCCCAGGTATTCAAAATGCCCATCTCGGGTGTTAAAAGCCATCTTCCACTTGTCTCCCTCACAAATCCTGATGAAGTTGTAAGCCCCCTGCAGGTCGAGCTTAGAAAAAACCTGGCTCCTTGGCGTCGTTGAAGAGTTCCGAGATTAGCAAATAAAGGATAATGGTTCTTCATGGGAATCTTTTTAAGACCTCGGTAGTCGATGTATGGGCGAGAGAACCTCCTTCTTCTGCCACGAAAAAAACTGGCTCCGCAGGGGAGGATGAACTTACGGATAAAGCCCTCTGTAAAATTTTTTGGATGAAGGCCGCATGGCATGGTCACCGGCACAGACAGCCCGGGGAAGACACTACCCCAGGGAGGGCTAGTCCCAGCAGGTGATCAATTTGACAGATCGTAGGGGGTGATGAGGCAGAAGGGACTCGGCCTGCTTTGCAGAGAACACATCTGAAAAGTCCTGGTATTCTGAGGGAAGGCCTACCAGAAGTCTGGAGGGCGGCTGAGGAGAAGCGGGATGCACTGGGTGAGGTCCACCGAAAAAAGTTTCCGGCAGTCAGTGCCCAATGAAAACCTCGCCTGCTTCCGTTTGAGCTGGAGCATGGCGCTGCAGCCCGGAAGAAGGTACTTCTTGTGCAGACCCCCACAGGGGGGACACCATTTTGGGTAAAAGTACCGAATGGGTCACAAAGGACCCCCAAACTCACCGAAGTATCACCAAGCTTTTCCAGGCAAACCCCCGGGAAGGCAATGGGGGGATACCGGGCGCATGGATGAAATTCCCCAGCAGAGCCAGCCCAGGAAAGCAGGAACCTTAACAGAGCCTGAGTCGGTCGTGATCTCTACTGCTGTAAACCGGGGAGGGGGAGAAATTGCACCTGGGGACACCTTCCTATGAAACCTAGGTGCAGGCATTTCTTGGACGCGGGGGACGTTGTGGACAGACTCTAGGGAAGGGTCCGGCTGGCACACAGAAGACAGAGGACTCGACGCGGGACAGCTACGCTCCGACATGAGCCAAACCCACTTGCATAGGCTCCTCCCCGGACGGGAAGTGGAAAAGGAAAACGGAGGCCTCTGAACGCAGGAGGCAACGGGCAATTGGGAAAGGGCCAAATAAGTCACTTCGCGCCGAAGCTCCTCCTGCCCTCGTAATGAATCCCCTGCCGAGTTTTCGGCCCCGTCGAACTTAGATGGATCGACACCGGGGAGCGGGACCCACATCGCGGGCAGGACAGGGGGCGGAGCCATAGAAACAGGGAGATTGCGAGGGGCTGCTGGTTGGCCAGGACGCGCATCAGGCGGCACTGGTTCAATTGCTGCGCTTTTTCGCAATCTGTTGCGACTGCAAATTCAACATATCTGAATCCGCAAGCTGGGCAGGGAAACCCGCGGGATCCATGGCTGGATCTTCTGAACGGTGAGGTAGTGGATCTTCTGGACCACCAAAAACAGTGGTAATGGGCCCCGCCGGGATGAAGTTAATAGGGCCTTACTTTTGGTAAAAAGGGGGGTAGGATAATCTAAGTCTTCTTAGTGTCAAAGGGACCCCGTGACAGCTGCCCGCTGCACCTCCTATAGCAAAGCCCCCGCTTGCAAACTGGGCCCCTCATCTTTTCAGTTTGCCATTGAAAGGGAAAAAATTATTTTAGCCTGGAATTTTTTTACATAGTTACAAGTTTTTTAAGGCCAAAAAAAACAGATTTCCATCCAGTTTTTGCCCATTGTGTTTTAGTCCCTGCAATGGCTATTTATCATGGATTTTCCGTTCTCCCACATGGGGTCCCCAGTAAAAAGGGAAAACCCGGGGTTTCTTCCAGTGCTCACGCCTGATAGGGTTTTAAATTTCTACAAAAATTTTAAAATAAAATTCATTTTTAAAAAGGATCTTTTTTCATTGAAAGATTGTAATTTAAGCCCTCGCGGGCAGGGGCCCCCTCCCCCCTTTGTTTTCCGTTTTTAAGTCATTTATCGCATTTTTTGTACTCACTTTACATATGTTGTAATCCCCCTCAAATTACCGCCGGAATCAATGGCGCCCTTTTAAAAAAAATGCAAAATAATTAATAAAAAAGAAAAAAATAAACAACAGGTGGTCTTTCTGCTGTCTCAACCCAACAGCAACCATTTTCATAATTAAGTTTTTGTATCCATTCCCACGGTTACGAAAGCTTCCCCTTTCACATCCCAAAAACCCATTTTTAGGCATTCCCGCCCCTTTTCAAAATAATTTTTTGCACTTTTCACTGCACCTTTTCCTTTTTTTTTCCCGTTCCACTGGTCTTTTTATTTTGGGGTCCCACCACCTAAGGAACTATTCCCAAGCAATTCACTTGAGTTGGGTAGCTATCCCCCAGTAATTGCGGGGCTCAATCAAACTGATAAAATTACTTTAATTTGCAGCTCCCTTTGGTACGCCCTCTCTGCTGCTACGAATGTCTTTGAGGCTAACTTTCCCTTAGCCCACACCAAAAGGGGACGGTAACCCCCTGGCGTGTAACTGCTCGATCCCACCGATCACAAAAGAAAAGACAACGAGTATAAAAAGGGGTCACCAAAGCAAAAATCAACAGCATTTTTCCTCATATCCCCACATCACACATGTGCCCAAGAAAGCAAAATAGATATGCATACATGCTTTCTACGGATCCATTTTAAAACTTTTAGAAACCTTTCCCCTGCCGGGGTTCCATCACTCTTTTCCATCCTCCTTACGGGGAAAAAATCCTTTCCCTTTTTTTTTTTTCCCCGGTTTAAATGTAAACTTTAATTTTTTTCCGCACCAATTCAGTGATAGGATTTATCTCTTATCGCTCAATACTTCAGGGATAAGAACTTTTTTCTTATCACTCAAACTCCAGGATAAACTTATGTCCATCACTCAAAACTTTAGGGGCAAAACTTTTGTCAATATCTCAATATTTCAAATTTAAACCAGGACAGCAACCACTCCCCCTTTTTCTGATCCTGAACTGTTCTCCACATAAGCCACACAAAGAAGACAACAAATCCCAAACACAGAAACACAATCAGAATAACTTCAAACAGAAATATACCCAATGCCATAGGAGAACCTTTAAAAAGGGAAAGCAATCTGAGACCAGGTTCTTTGCTCTTATTCTACATACTCTCAGGAACCAATATCTATAACGAAAACATTCTACTTACCTGCAGCCAACCTCCGGGGACTCAAAGAGAGAGTAAGTACAAGGTGGACATTCAAAGGTTGCTTTACCCCAGCACTGTTTGGTAGTCGCGTGAGCCCCCAGGCCAGGGCGGCGATGGGAATTCCTTTGTCTTTAATCGATCCCATTCGTCGCGCCAAGTTTGTTACACAGCCCCAAAAGGCTCAAAACCTATGGGATAGGGGTTCAAATCAAATATCAACCCAAACTCAGTAAAACACACAAGTTTTCCCAAATCAAGACTGTTTATTATCCTACAGACACCCCCATATATACAAGGACGCAGAAAATATTCCAGGAAACTGCTTACTTGTCTGGG
>JAODAL010073600.1:0-14680 GCA_025379985.1 Phyllomedusa bahiana
TTTAAAAAAGTAAAAATAGAAGAAACCTTGAACTTTAATGAGAAATCCTTAAAAACTAGACCACCTTCATCCTGGAATTGTCTGAGGATGGTTGCTGTCTAATTTTTTAGGACTTTTCATTAAAGTTTTTGATGGTTTTCAAGGTTTTTGATAGTTGCTATTGGTACTGGAGGATCCACATATTTTCTACTTCAGTTTATTCTGATTGCTTTATTTGGGCCGATTCACACGGCTCATTCAAGCCGTAATTGCGGGACGGATTTAGCTTGCAATATGGCTTGAATAAGGGGCGGGGGCGCTGCCCGCCGGCCCCATAGACTTTCATTATCAACGGCGCGTATTCCGCCGGGATTTGCCGAGCGGGGAGGAGAGACGGAATCCATAGTTCTCTATGAGAGCTGTGGATTACCGTAATGGCTGGGACAGATTCCAGCCGTATTGCAGCGCAAATCCGGCGCGCAGTACGGCTGCAATCCGTGCCCAAAATAAGCCGTGTGAATGGCCCTTTTGGAGTTGGGAAGGAATCTCCCCTCTTGTATGAGGCATTTGACATCCTTAGTGTTTTTTTCCTTCCTCTGGATCCACATTGTAAGACTAGAGGTTGGACTCAATAGACCTGTGTCTTTTTTCAGCCTTATCTAATATGTTACCATGTTGTAAGAATTTATATAGCACATGTGTGGGTAATACAAATATGTTTTTTTTCATGAACCCTAATATAGTGTGCTGCTGGTATTGTAATGTGTATTAATATTGCGGCCACAACAGCGTGCACCCATGCTTACTTTTCAAAGAGGTTTTTTGGATGTGCAGAAACAAACATTGTTTTTTGAATTGTATATATGGGGGAATGGCTGCCTCCAAGTTGGTTTTTTGCCCTCCACCCATCTTCACAGGCTTTTAAATCAGTGCAGTGTATTCAGTAGCTGGTGCCTTCACATTCTGAAGGTCTGGACAGGCCCCAGGGAAAGATAATGTTAGTGTAACGTGGAGTAGGACCCACCTGCATTGAGGTCTCGTTGAAGTTCGGAGGTGGGCTTAAGCAGTTTTGAGCAAAAATATGAACTAAGAACTTCCAAAAAAATTTTATGTTTTTTTTAGAAGCAGGAGTGTTTTTTTTCATGAAACCTAATATAATGTGCTGCTGGTATTGTTATGTGTATTAAAATTGCGGCCACAACAGCTTGCACCTATGATTACTTTTCAAAGAGGTTTTTTGGATGTGCAGAACCAAACATTGTTTTTTGATTAGGACTTTGTAATCAGTCCCTGAAGAGCCTGGTATATAATGTACAGGAATGCACACTATTAAATGTATCCAGGCACCAAACCAACATGACCAAAGTAAAGATTTACTACTGCACCAATCCTCTCCTCTGTCACTTTTGGGTCATTGCAGATGTTATAAGGGGGCCTGTACCACAGGGCCCAGTCACAACTACAACTACTGTGACTCCTATAGTTCTGCTAGTGATGACTGTACTTCATGGAGGGAGCTAGCCATGGATGTCACAAAAGTTGGACATACAATATGTCACAAAACTGAGTACACCCCTCTCATTTTTGTAAATATTGTATTATATCTTCCCATAGAACAACATTGAAGGTTTGACACTTTGATACAATGTAAAGTAGTCAGTGTACAGCTTTGATGCGCCATCAAAATAGCTCAACACACAGCCATCAATGTCTAAACCGCCGGCAACAAATGTGAATACACCCCTAAGTGAAAAATGGACAAAATGTGCCCATTTTCCCTCCACGGTTTCCTGTGACTTGTTAGCGTTACAAAGTTCAGTGCACATGCTTAGCATCATATTAAACACTGTCTTTTCAAAAAAAGTGTGAGTGCTGCCAGTATTGCTACATAGGTCAAAGGGTCAACCTGTCAGTGCTCAGACCATACACCACACACTGCATCAAACCAGTCTGCATGGCTGTTGTTCCAGATGGAAGCCTCTTCTATAGATAACGCCAACAGTTTGCTGAAGACAAGCAGACTAAGAACATGGATTACTGACACCATGTTATGTAGTCTGATGAGACCGAGATCAACTTATTTGGTTCAGATGGTGTCAAGCGTGTGTGGTGGCAACCAGGTGAGGAGTACAAAGATAAGTGTGTCCTGCCTACAGTCAAGCATGGTGGTGGGAGTGTCATGGTTTGGGGCTGCATGAGTGCTGCCGTCTATGGGGAGCTACAGTTCATTGAGGGAACCATCAATGCCAACATGTACTGTGACATACTGAAACAGAGCACGATCCCCTACCTTCTGGGCTGCAGGGCAGTATTCCAACATGATAACGACCCCAAACACCTCTAAGACGACCACTGTCTTGGTAATGAAAATGAGGGTAAAGGTGCTGGACTGGCCAAGCATATCTCCAGACCTAACCCTATAGAGCATCTGTGGGGCATCCTCAAAAGGAAGGTGGAGAAGAGCAATGTCTTTAACATCCACCAGCTTCGTGATGTTGTCATGGAGGAGTGGAAGAGGATTTCAGCGGCTGCAACCTGTGAAGCTCTAGTGACCTCCATGCCCAAGAGAGTTAAGGCAGTTCTGGAAAATAATGGTGGCCACACAAAATATTGACACTTTGGCCACAATTTGTCCATTTTCACTTAATAATAATAATCTTTATTTATATAGCGCCAGCATATTCCGCAGCGCATTACAATATAGAGGGAATAAGTGCAGACAAACCAGACATTACATGATAAAAAAGCTACTGACAAATGAGACAAGAGGTGTGAGGGCCCTGCTCGCAGGAGTTTACAATCTATTAGGGTGTATGGGTGAAACAAAGGGTGACAAGTGCTTGGTTTACAATGGACCAGCCATGTTACATAAATATAGGGTAGTACACATAAAAAGTGGATGAACCTGCCATCCCAACCATACATCTATATAAAGATAAGTGCCTGTGGGTGCCAAAATGTAGGAAGTGATGAATGTGTGACAGAATTTGGAGGGATAACAGTTAGGGATCTTGATAGGCTTGTCTAAGAAGATGAGTTTTCAGAGCGCACTTAAAACTGTGAGGGTTATGAGTGTGCCTGATCACATGGGGTAACATGTTCCAGAGAACTGGTGCAATATGTGCAAAATCTTGGATACGGGCATAGGAGGTTCGGATGAGTGAGGTGTGTAATCTTAGATCAGTAGCAGAGCGGAGAGAGCGGGTAGAGTGGTAGACAGAGATGAGGGAGGAGATATATGGGGGTGCAGCACTGTGGAGAGCTTTATGGGTGAGAGTGATGAGTTTAGGGGTGTACTCACTTTTGTTGCTAGTGGTGTAGACATTGATGGCTGGGTGCTGAGTTATTTTGAGGGCACACCAAATTTACACTGTTTTACAAGCTGTGCACTGACTATTTTACATTGCATCAAAGTGCCATATCCTCAGTGTCAAGAAAAGATATAATACAATATTTACAAAAATGTGAGGGGTGTACTGACTTTTGTGAGATACTGTAAATACCAGAAGCATTTTTCATGTAGCTGTATGTAGCTTACACAGGAAGTTTATCAGTAAGTGCATCTAAATAACACACAATTTGAAAAGGTTGGAAAAACATCTTTATATTCTGCAGAATGAGGACGTTTGAGACGTAACTTCCTCCACAACATTAGTACACATTTGCACCCACAGAAGACAAACTCATTTAGTTCTGCACAACCAGTTTCAGATTCTTTTGATAAATTTCCCTTGTGATGTTTAATATATGAGCGATAAGAGTAGCATTTACCATCAGGATGTGACGGCTGTTTCCGTTAGCTATTGCAAAGAAGTCTATTTAATCTTGCTTGGCAAGTTTATCCTAAAGAACATGCACCAACAAATAGTTCAGGATGTAGGTGGAGACTGATACCAAACGAAACTTATTCACCAAGCACTTTCCTTTGCTGTTCTTTACTCCTCATACCATTCTCTTCTGGAGAAATGCTGGCTTTGGTTTTTGCCCAGCCAAGGCGTCTCTTGGGGCAGACAACTGTCTGGGATGCAGGATGCATTTAAAGAAGGTTGCCACGGGCGGTCAAGGGCCCTGCCCACCCCAGGAAACAGCCCAGTTACACTGTAGGTTTATTTAAAGGGGTTGTCTCGCTACAAGGATTGCTTTTTATGTTAAAGATCTTGCAAAAACAAGTCACTTTGCAATATGTGTCCATTAACAGTGTCCTACCTATTCTGAGATATCCCCTCTTGTATGGACTGCATCAGCTCCTCAGGTCACTATAGCTACAGACCTGTTCACTCTCTCCTGATAGGCTGCCAGCACTGGTTGCTATAGCTACAGGCCTGTTTGATCTCTCCTGATAGGCTGCCAGCACTGGTTGCTATAGTTACAGACCTGGCTTCTACTGCAGCCTAGCAGACGCCAGTAAACATGACCCTGAATTCAAAGTGAAACCAAGAAAACAGGACTGAGATAAGATGAATCACTGTAGTGAGACAACCCCTTTAAACTTCTAGTGTGTTCAATAAGCAGAAGGACCTGTGGGATATGTGATATGTCACTATAGGTCTTACCGCTGCTCCAACTACACCATAGAAGGAAGAGGAGCCACGAGTGTTTTACATATATATGTGTGTGTGTTGTGTGGTGTGTGTGTGTGTGTGTGTGTGTGTGTGTGTGGTGTGTGTGTGTGTGTGTGTGTGTGTGTGTGTTTGTGGAAGAGCAACATTACACACACCTCAAAGGATGGCTAGTGTTGCGTGCCGGTACTTGTAGTTCTCTAGAAGCTGCTGCAGGCAGCTGCTATTAAACCATAAGTCCCAGCATGCCACACTTTCTATCCTTTAAGATAAGGAACTACATGTCCCAGCATGTAGATTCTGCCCCAATACAATTTGGACATGCACTTGAAAGTTTTTTTTTTACTACAATGATTATCTTTTAACATGTGGGGAACGGTAAGAAGACTTTTCCTTAATGAACTGCTCTTTTTATATTGCCCTGGTCAGGAGATAAGAGAAATTTCATCTGCTCTGAGTGCACACAAGTGTCTCTAGGTTACCATCCATATCACCCTTTCTGATTACACAGAAAACAGGAATTGAGGTCACTATGGGCAGAAGGAGCAGAGTCTTTGTCTCTAACAAGATTAGATTATTAAATTGTTTACCTTTTGAAAAACACTGGTTTTCACTCCTGTGAGGTCTAGAGCATTGTTTTCTTACAGATTAAATCTCCTGCAGTCATCTCACTGTAACAGAATCAGCTAGGAATAGCACAGCTGATATGCCAATCACTACTATAGAACTACCCACAACCTGATCAGGAAGTGTGAGCCTGAAGCTGCCCGTGACTCTGTGCAACAGCATGTCAAGAACACCCCTTTAACATTGTCCAATGGGAGGAGGAGGGTATCTATATGTGGGTAAAACAAATCCTCCCTGCCAGTACTAAATACATGCACTAATGTTTCGGCCTGATAGGCTTTCTTCTAGTCACAGCTAAGCTCTCCCATGCTTCTTTAGCACCGTTGCATGCTGTACACGTATAATAAACAACGCCAATAGAGAAATCAATAATAATAAATGGTAGTAGTAAATATTTAAACCATCGCCAATAAACAGGGTCTTCCTGTGCTGCCTCCTGGGTGTGTATACTTTCTTATTTAGGGTTATATTGTGTATACTATTTTGGCATAATTTAATATATGTCTATATATGCCATGTATTCTATATTAGTATATATATACTACATATTGAGCAGCTGTGTCTTGCGACACCACCATTTTTAGTTGTATGTATTTAGTTTTTTGTTTATTTGTTTTTAATGTTTATGTTTGATTTGTTAATGGTTCTTTTTTTGATTATTAAATAATATTTTGTATTTTTGAAGTTTTTGGTAATGTTTTGTTTATTGCCGATGGTTTGCACGTACGATACCAGACTCCAGATGTGACTGGCAAAAGACCAAATATAAAACCTATTGATGCAAGAAAGCATTAGAGCGTTCAAAGAAAAGGAAATCTGCCTAATCGGCAAGAATTGTAATTGAATCTTCAGGAGCTAGCTAATGGTGACGCGATACATCGTGGCCCAACACAACATGTTAATGTTGGGGGAAAGGGGAAGAAATTCTCACCTCCAAATGCGGCTTAGCCTAGAAACAGCCCTGTGCCCAACATGTCTTCTGCTACAGTTACCATAGAGCTCTGTGTCTGCATTGTCTGTCCAGATGATATTGCTGCAGAGGTTCTGCAGTTATCCATAGTTCAACTTTAGCCTTGCTTTGATTAACAGCATAGGTTTCCTTCTTTACATGTAAATCTGAGGTCATTTGCACATCACATTTGTTTTCCCCGTTTATGGTATCTGTTGGGATACCATGAAAAATGTATCCCAATGGATATTGTGGCAGCGCCGTGAAGGGGCTATAGAGATCTACAAAATTTGTCCAAATTGGACTACGTCTGAAATCAGAGTATGCCTTTATAGTGAGTGATGCCCTCATGGTGGGATATGACTTTTATGACGGCCAGGATCTTCAGAATCAGTTAAATGGGTATTCTCATTTCAGTCATTTATAAAATACACAGGTGGTGAGCCATGAATGTCTAATCGATGTTGATCTCACCTTTCAGACCCACATGTATCTCCAGAAAGTCTCCTGAACCCACGTTTTATTTTTTGCTTTTACAAATGGAGAGGTGGCCATGTATATGCAGTTCTTTCCATTGATCTCTATGGGAGTTCTGAGCACAGCCAGGCACACTTACGCAGCTATGTTTGGAGATGCCATAAAAAGTGTCATGCGTGGCCGCCTCTCTCTTTATAGTGGCTACAGCATCAAGCATATGAGGGGCTGATTCGAGTCATACTCTTGGTGATTACTCACCTTACTTCTTGCACTAAGTCTAAGCTATTTGGGTTCAGATTTTATGCTACATTCACTAGTATTCCACAAATTTGGCCGCTGATTCTGGGTGCGGATTCTGTAGACCGGATGTAAAGTGTTTTACACTGTACCCTATATGAAATCAGTGTCGTTCTGCAGACAATGCTGACTTTACAAGAGTGTTTATTTGCACATACTGCTTGCGCTGTCAAATAACTAACATGTTAATACTTTAATGTAGGGTAATAACAAAGGGCCCAAGGTCGAAATCGGCCTCAGGGGTCCGGGTGACTTCCTTCTTTTGCAAGTGCTTAATTCCAACAAGGAAATGAACGGTGCGGACAACTCAGGACAGCCCGTCATGTGAACTTACCCTCAATGTTAATATTGGATATTTATGTCAGTGACATCAGGTAACTAGATCATAAGATTATGTACTCAATGGCCATGTGATTGGTAAGGCTTGGTAACTTCAAAGACCCAAATCAGCTCGGCAGTGAGTGCTGGGGGCTATATTTCCCCCTTAACTGAGGCTGATATATCAGCCCCAGTTACAAGGGAAGTCAGCAATGAAAAAAAAACGACAAACCAAATCACAACTTTTAGCCTCCTCCCCCCCATACTACCTAGAAACCTAAAACTACATAGCATCTTTATTACAATGACCAAAATTAATATGGGAACACAATTTAAAAATGTATTTTAGTGGCACTATTTGCTTTAAAAAATAGAAAAACTATTTTTTCTTTATTTTTATATTTCCACTCAAAATGTAAAAAAAAATAAAAAATTTGAATAAACAAGTGTGAGAATGTGTTATAGCTTTCAAGCCTGTATGTACTTTAAGAAAATATCTAAAAGTGTCGGGTAAGGAATGGAGACAAACGGCCTGGTCAGAAAGTGGTTAGAATATGGGACAAGCTTTAAACATTATATATAGCTCCCAGTTGTGACACTCTTATGAGAAAATCTTCCTCCTCAGGAAATTCTAGTTTATTTTACTGTAACTGTTGCTGAAAAATCTTAGCACATCATCAATCTCAGATGGGGTCAGACAAAGAGTACAGGAAAGGCAATACTCTGAAGCTCTACCAGTCACTTAACTGAAGATAGTATAATGTTGTGTTGTACCGTGTTAGCCATAGAAAGTAGTAGAAGAGTGAAGAAATCAGGCGATACCTTTTGAGGCTAGCTGAGTATATTTGATGGTGAGCTTTCGAGAGTAATAGCTCCCTTCTTCAGACATGATGATATACAAGAAACTGAAAATTCACAGACTTTTTATACACATAAGACATGGACCTTCAAAGGATCTTAGAATTTTAAAAAAAAAGAAAATGCAATATAAGCAGAGAAGTCATTTACAACAGGTCAAGAAATAATATTAATCTTTATTTATAGAGCGCCAACATATTCCGCAGCACTTTACAATTTGTAGGGTATACATACAGACATTACACATTAAAAGTACTTACAGATGAGACACAAGGTGAGAGGACCCTGCTCGCGAGAGCTTACAATCTATTATGGTGTATGGGTGAGACGAAGGGTAAGAAGTGCTAGGTTTACAATGGTCCAGCCATGTGACATAAATATGGGGTTGTTTTATGTAGAATTCGGATGAACCTGCCACCCTGCCACATCTATATACAGATAAGTGCTGAAAATAAGTGCGCTAGAGAGTGTGTGTGTGGTGGGGGGAGGGGGGAGGAAGGGGGTTAGCCATTAGGGATTCTGGTAGGCCAGACTGAGAAGATGTATTCTCAGGGCCCTCTAAACAATCTGGAAATTAGTGTGGTGTGACGGAGGGGTCATTGGGATATGTTCACACGGTGTGTTGGGATCCGTTTTTAGATTTGTGTTTCTATCCGTATTTTGGACCCTAAACTGACCCAAACTCGCATCTAACAGCGTGCAGTGTGATTTACATTGCTTTCTGATGTGTCTTTCGGATCCGTTCAAAGAATTGTCATGTCAATTCTTGATTCTAAAGACATAGCAGGCGCCCTATTTAAACTATAGCGTGCAATTCTGCTGCAGCCAAAATGCCGCCGAACCTGCCCCTGCGCGTTTGATGTGTGATGGATGCGGTTACGCAGCACTTTTGAATGCGTTTTTCGAATCAAGAGGTGATCTCAAAATCGGATCCCTCTCGCCGTGTGATCATCCCCGTCGTTCTTGCTGGCTATCAGCTAGTGATTTGTGACCCTCACAGTACAAACATAGGGTGCGTCCACACGGCAGGTTAATATACGTAGTTTTGGGGACGGGTCTGTTTGCGTTTTGCGGATTCGCACATCATCCTCAACCACTGACACGTACATCTTCTGCCCTGGGCGAAAAATTAACATGTTCTAAGTTTTTCGTTACGCTGGCAGTGTAAAAAAACATCCGGCAGAAAATATGTGCAGTGTAGACTGCTTCATGGATTTTCTATTAAATCAATGAAAAAGGTTGAGTGTTGCTTTACAGACGGTTTTTAAATCTTTAAAACCGACAAGCCCTAAGGGTATGTTCACACGCCGTCTTTGTGCGCATAATTACGAGCGCTTTTCGCAACTTATTGCGCTTTATACGCGAAATGCGCGCCGCAAATTACAGTAATTCATAGCTCTCATAGTGAGCTATGGATTACACGTTGTATCCCCGCGTGTACAATACGATCGTATCGTACGCCTGGGTAGAGAATTGACACGTGAATTGTTGCGGCGCTTACGCCCCGCTGACAATGCATGTCAATGAGGCCGGCCCCCCCTGTGCTTCGGAAGTACACACTGATCAGCGTGACTTCTAAAACACATGGCATATTGCGGCACATACTGTACACGCCGCAATTGTGCCCTGTGAACATACCCTTAGGGGCCGTTCACACGGCTTATTTGGCTGTGGATTGGCGCCGTACTGCGCGCCGGATTTGTGCTGCAGTACGTCGCAGTAATTACGGTAATCCACAATTCTCATAGAGAACAGTGGATTCCGTCGCTCCTCCCCGCTCGGCGAATCAGCACATTATCCAGGCACAATACGCGCCGTGGATAATGCAAGTCTATGGGGCCGGCGGGTCGCGCCCCCGCCCCGCCCCCGCCCCATATTCAAGCCGGAATTGCGAGCGCAATCCGGCTTACAATTCCGGCTTGAATAAGCCGTGTGAATCGGGGCTTAGTGTGACATGAAACTTTAGTTAATGAAATCAACATGAAACTTCAGTTAACTGAAGTGAAACAGACGTAGTGATAGCCAGGATGCTGGGTGGACACCATGTGGCTTTATTTCTAAATAGTCTTCTAGTTTATAAGAAACAACACTTTAAATAGGAGATATGAAAACGAAATTGAGACTCCGGGATTTTCAACTCTTTCCCTAAATCTATGCTGTAGCTAGAAGCTATTTTACTCAATAGAATAAATTAAGGTCATATAAGAGTCAATTTGTGAATCTAGTGGATAGAAACCAATACAGTGGTTTTGTTGCCCCACAGGCAACATTGTCATTGTCATTACCCTCCATTGGGCATTATGGTGTGATATATGGAACTGAATAGGAGTCTGGGTGCCAGGAGGGTAAGTATTCTCAATTGTTTTCTTAAGGATTACTCCAACAGATCATGGCCAATGTTCCCTCTGTCTTTTCGTAGCTAGAGAACGGGGCAGTTTGGGACTTGAGCACTGTTCTTTCTGAACCAGGCAAAAAATACAGCATTAAAGCATCAAATAAGTTACCATAAATAAATAGAGAAGTTAAAGGTGTTGTCTGACTCCTACAAAAAAGAAAAAGAGAAAGAAAACTATACTCACCTTCCTCCGTTCCAGCGTTGCGTCTCCCCGCTCATCTGCTTCCTTCTTCTTCTGAATGGGACATCACTGCTGCAGCCACCGATTGGGTGTACTGGTCATGTGACACTCATTTATATCACTATGCAAGCAGAGGTACGTGACCGCTGCAGCCAATCAGTGGCTGCGACATTGCGGTCCCATTTGGAAGAAGAGGAGAATTAACAGAAGACTAGGGAGCACCAGCGCTAGAATATAGCTAAGGAGGAAGGTGGTTATAGGTTTTTTGTTTTTTTTTTACATGGGCACCAACAGCTTAGTGTTTTCTTTTTATAGGAAGTAGACAACCGCTTTAATGGGTTTATTGTAACATCCCTGGGGTCAAAGCCATAGAAGGGTTTAATATATGCAACTCTAAAGATTTGGGGCAGTGAAGTGGTTAATGTCTGTATCCCTGATGCTGTATACCAGAGAAAAGAGTTACTGTCAGGATACTTGGTGGTCTAGAATAGAGGAAGGAGTTATTCTTAGCAATTGTTGTGGCAGAAGAGAGTAAGAGAAAATGGTTAGTTATACCATCCCTGGTGGTCTATGACAATGAAGAAGCTAATATTTTCATCACTGGTGATCTATGGCAGAAAAGAGGCTATTGTCAGTATCTCTGGTGGTCTAGCGTAAATAAGAAAAAGATTTAATCCCATAGCAGAGGTTTATAAATTCAGCACGCTTAGCCTAGGTCTACGCAACACAGGAATTCGGTCAGTTTTTCAGCGGATTCCGAATTCTGAATCCGCTGAAAAACCGACCGTACCCAGTGCTGTGTAGCTCTAAATAGAAATCTGTGCTGTCGTCTACACAGCCCAATTTTTTTACTGAGGTTTTCCTAATCTGAAAACTATCCGATGGAGAACATGCTGTATATTCTGCCGGATTGCTGCTGGATTCCCGCAGCCTCAATGTACTGGGCCGCTGGGAATCCGGAATCTGACTGCCTTTTTTGTGCAAAAAAAACAGACAGTGCTATGAGCCCTAACAACTAAAAGGTACACATAGACTTAAAGGGGTTTTCTCACTACAACGATTATCTTTCAACATGAAGGGACAGCTAAATGAAGACTTTTTCTAAATACATTGGTCAATAGTTTTTACTTTAGTCATGAGATTAGAGTGTTTTTTATGTGCTCTGAGTGCACACAGATTTTTATGGTAACCAGCATACCAGACGGATGTCTGTTATCTGATTAGCAGAGAGCAGGGAGTGATGTCACGTCACTCCATGGAAGGACTGAGCGTCAAGAGAAAACTAATTAATTCAAACAAGATCAGCTGTTGTGTTACAGATAAGCCATTGTATTTACTGCTCACAGCCAGCGTAGCGTAGATTGGATCTTCTGCACTGCTCTTTGTAATACTTCAGCTAATTAAGGAGGTTAAAGGGATCTACTCGCTACAAAGATCATATATGTAATGATGGGGACAGTAAAAATATGCAATGGGTTTGCAATAGGTTTGTATTACTTAAATCATTTAGTATAGTAGCTATTAGCTAATCTGTGTCTAGAGCTAAAACTGCAGCCTGAGACTTTGCGACACCCCATTTGCTGTGATTGGCTGTCTGATATTTAGTTAAGCACTGGTCGGGACACGCCCCCTGTGTGGAACACACTCTGGGCCACATGTATGAATCCCGCCGGGTCGGGGCGCACCTTTCCGCCAGTTTTCCGGCGGAATCCGCGCCTGCTTAATGGCGGGGCCGGGGCGCGCTCATACATACAATGTAAAGTCCGCCGCGCCTCGCCTGTGTTTTAGGCGCTCCGAGGGTCCGAGGCGCAGTGCGGCGCTGCGCCTATGATTCGCCGCCGGAGGTAGCGCACTCATACATGCGGGGAAAAGTTCCCTGCGCCTCGCCAGTGTGTGTGGGGCACAGTGCGGGGACATGGGCTCAGTGTGATGCGAGACAGGCTGAAACAGCGAGAAATCATTCCAGATGTCGGTGCGGAGTATGAATCAAAAATCGCCTTTATAAAGGCGTTCAACTTTCTCAGGAAAAAACGCTGAAAACCTAGAAAATAAAAAATACATAAAACAACATCACGTTCCAATATCCTAATTCCCGAATTAGGCTATTGGAAATTGCCGGGAAATACAGTAATTCAAATTCAGAAAGCTATCTGATTGGTCGGCATAAACCGGGCCAATCAGAATAGGAGCGACCAATGTCCATTATAACCTATGGGAAGGGGAATTGACCAATCAGAATAGGAGCGACAATGTCCCATTTTATCCTATGGAGAAAAATTGGGCCAATCATATTCAAAGGCGGGACAGTTCAAAATAAAGTAAAAAGACAGAAAAAAGCTGATTGGGTGAGCCTAGCGGTTGCTTGGCTATCCCAGCCAATCAGAGCGCGAGCTACTTCTCCCATTATAGTCTATGGAGAGATTTGGGCGCACTGAAATCTCGGCGCTCAGCGCCGTGCGGCAAGAAGTATTAATAAAAAATAATTTTTATTAAATGTAAAACATTATCAGATAAAGAAGAACCCTTCTTTTTCAAATGAAGCAGTTAAAAACCCGAACAACGCGTTTGTCGCCGAGACCGGCGCATTAGGGAATTGCAATAGAGAGAATCGCCGGAAATACAGTAATTCAAATTGTTTAAAACTATTCTCATTGGTCGGCAGAAGCCAGCCAATCAGAATAGGAGCGACAAAGAAAACCCTTATATCCTATGGGGAAGTTTGGACCAATCAGAATAGGAGCGCAGTGGCCCATTTAACCTATGAAGGAGTATTAACCAATCAGAATAGGAGCGACAAAGTCCCATTATATCCTATGGAGAAGTTTGGACCAATCAAAATCAAAGGCGGGACAGTTCAAAATACAGTAAAAATGCAGAAACGAGATGATTGGTTGAAGCGGCGGGGGCTCGTCCAGCTTAGCCAATCAGAGCGCGAGCTACTTTCTCATAGAGTTCTAGGGGGGAAAAGAAATTCTGAGCGCACTCTGTGATTGGCTAAGTTAAAAGAGGCGCCGTTATTTGGACCAATGGGAGAGCGAACGACGCTCCTATGGGTTTTCTAATGCAATCTGAAATCAAATTGTACACGGCCGAAATCAAATTATAACACTACAGAAGTGGTCCCGATGTGTATATAAAACGAATGATAATATGGGGGTAACGAAAAAAGAAATTAATTCAATAAAATCATGTTTATTTCTTTATTTTCGTTAGCCAAGTATGGGTGCAACGAAAATAAAGAAAGAATACTTCAGTCCAAAGTCAAACCGAAAGGGGCTGGTACCACCAACCTCAGAATGGAAGCTTGATTCTACTCTACACGATTCTGGTGTCTTTCCTTCCATGGAGGAACAAGCGGGAAATTTTTAGTACCAGATATGCAGTGAGGCAGCATTCTTCCCTCCACTTCTGTTGGATATCCATGTTGGAGAGTTGTGCCTCCGGTCCTAATTGCACAACTAAATCAGGTGAGCGCTTTTAACTAGCGTTGGTTTAGATTTTACTTTGAAGGTTTTACATGAGGAGCTCCCTGCTCTGTCTTCTTTATTCTTTTATCTTATCTTTTTAATCACTGCTATAGAACCACCCACAGCCTTAGGATTGCATAGTGAAAGAAAAGCTGGATGTGACTGTGAAACTGCATAGTGAGAAAGTGAGAAAACCCATTTAAGGTGCAATGAGCAAGGACTATGAATGATGGAAGTGAAGGCTAAGAAATGTAATTGAATGGGTCTGTTTTTTATGTTTGCCTGTGGAGCCCAAGGTTTCTTTTTGCACCTATATTGAGTCCATTTCTGTGTAGATTATCTCTGTACTGCGACATCCCCATAAATTTTATTGCTGTACTGTGACTTTACTATGTCGGTTATCCATGTACTGTGCCATTACTATGTCTATTATCCATGTCTTGTGACTTTACTATGTCTATTATCTATGTACTATGTCATCACTGTGTGCATTATTCCTGTACTGTGACATTACTGTGTACACTATCCATATCCTGTAATAAAACATCACCTCATTTCATTATTTTCCCTGCT
>JAODAL010073601.1:0-14680 GCA_025379985.1 Phyllomedusa bahiana
GCTCAGTGTAGCAGTACCTCACTGACTGCTGTTAGCCCAGTTCATGTATGCATCCCCCACTGACTGCGTTACTCTCAGGTTTATGTTGCAGTACCTCACATGACTGCTGTTACTCTCGGTTTATGCCTGCGTACAAACTGACTGTGTTTCTCCAGGTTCATGCCTATACAAATATGATTGTTTCAGTTCCAGGCTCATTGACTGCGTACTTTCATACTACGTTTTTCTCTCGCCCTGTTTTTAGTACAATAAGGACTTTGTTGGTAGCTCTCAACCATTTACTGCAGAAAATTACTAACGCTGTAGCTCTCAGTTCTGCAGTACATTTCATCACAAATGTGACTCTCAGGGCCCTTTACGAGTACATTACATGACGCGTTTGCCTCTGCCAATTTGACGCAGAACAATACAAGACTGTTTTTTGCTCTCAGGTTTAGTGCCGCATACAATACATTTACAGTTGTTAGCTCTCGGTTCAGTGCCTGCAGTACAATAAGTGGGTTTTAGCTCATTATGCCTTACAATACATGACTTTTTTCTTGTTTTTCCCCAGTACTTTTTTTAGTTTGGTTTTGCAGTACATTACAGAAATGGTAAAAAGGCCAAAAAGGGGCCCCCCAGTGATCAGTACATCACATACTGCGTTAGCTCCCCCGGGTCATTTTATCGTACCCCCACTGACTGCTTTTGCTTTCAGGTCGTGTAAGCAGTACCTCAATGACTGTGTTGTTTTTCAGGGGTCAGTGTAAAACAGTACTTCACATGACCTGTTAGTCTCAGGTCTGCCTGAGTACAATATTAAAGATTTTTGTCATTTTTCAGGCTCATTGACTGTATACATTACATACGCTGTTACTCCAGGCTCATTGACTGCAGTACGTCGACTGCTGTTAGCTCTCAGGCTTTGTGCCTCATTTCAATACATACTGTTTTAGCTCCAGGTTTATGCCTGCATAAAAATACATGACTTTGTTACTTCCCGGGCAGGCCGTAGTACAATACATGACTGTTAGCTCTCAGGTTCATGCCTCAGACAATACATACGTTATTACCCGGTTCAGTGCCGCAGTACAAAACAGACGTTATTAGCTCTCAGGTTCATGCCTGCAGTACAATAATGACTGTTTTTTTGCTCTCAGGTTTCATGCCTGCAACACTACATGACTGCTGTTACCTCATTTTCAGTGCTCAGTACACTACTGACTGCTGTTAGCTTCGGGCCAGGGCTGTATACATTACATGACGGTGTTCTCCGCTCCGTTCTGCAATATAGACATGACTATTTTTCTCTCAATTCATGCCTGCAGTACAATACATGACTGTTGTTAGTCTCGGGTTCAGTGCCTGCATCCACACAGACTGCTGTTAGCTCCAGTTCAGTGCCTGCATACAATATATTTTGTTGTTACCTCAGGTCTTTGACTCAGTACAACATGACGGGTGTTAGTCTCAGGCTCAGTGTCTGCGAAAGCACAGACTGATTTTAGCTCTCAGGCTCATTGACTGCAGTACAATACAACTGCTTTTTGTCTCAGGTTCAGTGCCTCAGTAAATAAATGAATGCTGTTACCCTCTCGGGTTTTCAATGCCTGCAGTACAATATATGAAGTTTTACTCTCAGCCAAATTGACTGCAAAAAATTCATGACTACTGTTAGCTCTCAGGCTCAGTGTTTGCAGTACATTACATTACCCTACAGATGTTATCACGGCGGCTCTTACCGGGAGAGTAGAGGCTGATCGTTCTTCCTGTGCTGGCGTCCTGACATTTTTTCGTGAGGTTGGAGATTTTCCACAGGAAGATTCCATCGTACGATGTCTGCTCGAGGTTTGTCTGATTCATCTGCAGCTCGTTCAGCTGAACGTCCTTCTGGGCGACTGTGCAGCTCAGAGCCGCAATCAAACAGAAGATGCGGAGGGGCGGGGGGGCGAAACCGATTTATGCCCTCACTACCCAGAGACCGTTATAGATGGTGCCGGGTGTGTTTCCAAGGGGGTGAGGAGGGTGGTGATGACCTCTTTGGGAGTGCTCACCTTCGCCTCGCAGTCCGGGCCCTTGTCTTGCTCCCATCTTCCTGCAGGGCTGGCTCATTTGGGCTTTGGGACGCGCGATCTCTCTGTCAACAGTGATGATTTTTCCGTCATTTGTATCGGTTTTCCCAGGGCACAGTCCTGGATAACGGCCCCCCTGACCCGCCGTTATGGTGGCTGCAGTCCGTGGCGATCTCCCCTGCGCCCCCTTTTCCAAGCAGCTAATTTGTGGGAGTCTCCGTTGTAGTCGCAGAATCCATTTTCTGTGGGCACAGCAGCGACACCGTTCTGAATCTGGAGTAAAACCGGTAAAAACAGCGCAACGTGCGAGGCAGCCGCGAGCTTCTCGTGCTCCTTCATCTTGTCTCTGCTCCCCTGGAAAGTAGCAAAGATCACGAGAGCACAAAACAGAGGGTCACACAAGGGGGCATGGGAATTTGGATGGGGAAGGGGGGGAAAATGGGGGGAGGGGTTTAACTGTTCAGGGGAAAATTTACCACTAGGGGGGGCTCCCCGAAAGGATGTATATACAGTCACCACTAGGGGAAGATCTCCACATGGGGGTTTACATCACCACAAGGGAGCCACCACATAGGGAATAACAGTCACCACTAAAAAGGGACTCCCACATGGGGGTTTCACAGTCACCCCTAGGGGGGGGAATCCCAATGGGGGGATTTAAATACCCCCTAGGGGGAGCTCCCCACATGGAGATATATGCAGTCACAACTAGGGAGAGCTCTCCACATGGGGGTATTTACAGTCACCACTAGGGGGAGCTCCCCACATGGGGGGTATATACAGTCACCACAGGGGGACACCCAAATGGGAGTATAAAACAACACCACTAAAGGGGGGCTCCCCACAAAGGAGGATTACAGTCACCACTAGTAGGAGCTCCCCACATGGAGGTATATACAGTCACCACTAGGGGCAGCTCCTCGCATGGGGTTATATAGAGCACAGATTATTGCAGGAATGTAGTGTGCATCAGTTTCTCACATGCTCACCATCTCCTGAATTTCTCTGTGCTGCTGGGGTACCTAGCTTCTTCTGTCATTTTTTTTTCTGTGCTCACTCCTCTGTGGGGGATGGTGGATAGGGTTGGCTCCACAGCAGCACAGAGGATGTTTTTCACACTTTTTTTTTTACTTACCCTGTAGCAGCAGCCCAGAGGAGCGAAGCGGCAATCAGCGGAGTCCGGATGGGGACCCTGTAAAGAGAAAAAGATTAAACCCCGGGGAGTCTATGATCAGGGTTCGGGTGACCCCAGGTCTGCACCTTTTGGGTGTTGACCCTTTCTAGATTGCTCTCCCTGCCTCTGGAATCCTTTGGGGACGATTTTTTTTCCACGCGTGTTTTTCTGAAATAAAAGAGGAATCTGCTGAAGGATATCACCCCGAGAATAATGGGCTTTGATCTGCAGTTCTTTAAAACCCCGCTCTGGTTCCTGGAGATCTTCTGGGCGCATGGTGGGCACAGCAAGGGGGTATTGGCGCAGTCGCCCTCAGCCAGGAACCTCCTCGGAAGCGTCCGCCCACAGCATGCGTGACACTGTATGGGGGCGACATCACAGTCAGCCTGGTGGTCCTGAGGGAGAGAGAGAAAAATGAGGCCGCAGTCCCCACTGATGTCCCCGCCGTTCTCTAGTGATAGGAGGCATTCTCAGTTATGTCCCCCCCGCTCTCAGTGAGTCCCCCCCGCCTCTCTAGTGATAGGAGCCTTCTCATGATGTCACCCCCCCCGCTCTCTATGATAGGAGGCATTCTCAGTGATGTCCCACCGGGGGCTCTCTATGATAGACAATTCTCAGTGATGTCCCCCGCTCTCCCCAGTATAGAACCATTCCAGTGAGTCAGCGCCGCTCTTTCCAGTATAGGAGGCATTCTCGTGATGTCCCCGGCGCTCTCTAGTGATAGGGGGCTTTTTCTGATGTCACCGCCGCTCTCTAGTGATAAGGGATTCTCAGTTATGTCCCCCCCGCCCCTCTCTAGGATAGGGGGGCATTCTCAGTATGTCAAACCCCCCCTCTGAGTGACAAGGGGGCTTCTCAGTATTCCCCGCCGCTCTCTAGTGAAGGAGGGGTTCTCATGATGTCACCTCCCCCCCCCTCTCTAAAGGGTAGGGGGCATTCCAGTGATTCCCCCGCCCCTCTCTATAAGGAGGCATTTTTCATGATGTCCCCGCCGCTCTCTAGTGATAGGGGCATTCTCAGTGATGCACCGCCGCTCTCTTTTGATAGGAGGCATTCCAAATGATGTCAGCGCCGCTTTTCTGTGAAGGGGGGCATTTCATGATTTCCCTGCCGCTCTCTTGAAAGGAGGCATTCTCAGTATGTCCCCGCCGCCCCCCTCATTTATAGGAGCATTCCATGATTCCCCCCGCCCCTCTCTAGTGATAGGAGGGATTCTCTTTATGTCACCCCCGCCGCTCCCCTTAGTGATGGGGCTTCTCGTGATGTCACCCCGCCCTTTTTCTAGTGATGGGAGGCATTCTCAGTGATTCACCCCACCGCCTCTGTGATAGAGGCATTCTCAGTGAGTCACCGCCCCTCTCTATGATAGGGGCATTCCATGAGTCCCCCGCCGCCCCCTCTAGTGATAGGGGCATTCTCATGATGTCCCCCGCCGCCCCTCCTGTGAAAGGAGGCATTCCATAAAGTCCCCGGGGCCCCCCCTCTCTAATGAAGGGGGCATTCTCAGTGAGTCCCCCCCCGCCCCCCCTCTAGTGATAGGAGGCATTTTCGTGAGTCCCCGCCGCCCCTCCTAGTGATAGGGGGGCATTTTCATGAGCCCCCCCCTCTCTAGGGTAGGAGGCATTCCAGGATTTCAACCGCCGCTCTCTAGTGGAGGCATTCCATGAGTCACCCCCGCCCTAGTGATAGGGGGCATTCTCATGATGTCCCCCCGCTCTCTTGTGATGGAGGCATTCTCAGTGATGTCAACCCCCCCCCCCCCCTTATAAGGAGGCATTCTCAGTGATTCCCCTCCGCTCCTTTTGATAGGAGGCATTCTCATGATTCCCCCTTTCCCCTCTCTAGTATAGGAGGCATTCTCAGTGATGTCCCCCCGCTCTCTAGGGGTAAGGGGCATTCCAGTGATGTCCCCCCGGGGCCCCTCTCTAGTGAAGGGGGCATTCTCATGATGTCATGCCCCCCTCTATTGATGGGGGGCACTCAGTGTCCCCGCCGCTCTCATGGAAAGGAGGCATCCCCAGGAGTCACCCCGGCTCCTAGTGAAGGGGGATTCTCATGATGTCAAACCCCCCCGCTCCTAGTGAGGGAGGCATTTTCCCCTTGGATTCCCCGCCCTCTCTTTTGATAGGGCATTCTCATGATGTCCCCCCCCGCCGCTCCTATGAAGGGGCTTTTTCGGGGATTCCCCGCCCCTCTCTAGTGATAGGAGGCATTCCCCGGTTTAGTCCCCCCGCCGCTTCCCAGTGATAAAGGGATTCTCGTGATGTCCCCCCGCTCTCTAGTGATAGGAGGCATTCTCCGTGATTCCCCCCCCGCTCCTAGTGTAGGGACTTCCGTGATGTCCCCCCCCGCTCTCTAGTGATAGGAGGCATTCTCGGGGATGTCCCCGCCGCTCTCTAGTGAAGGGGGCATTCTCGGGGATGTCCCCCCGCCCTCTCTGTGAAGGGGGCCCTTTTCTGTGTCCCCGCCGTCTCTAGTATAGGGGCTTTTCGGTGATGTCCCCCAGCCGCTCTCTGTGAAGGAGGCATTCTCGGGATGTCACCGCCGTCTCAATATAGGAGGCATTCTCGTGAATGTACCCCGCCGCTCTCTAGTGATAGGAGGCATTCTCAGGATGTCACGGGCCGCTCTCTAGTGATAGGGGCATTCTCAGGAGTCACCCCGCCGCTCCCCTATGATAGGAGGCATTTTCAGTGATTCACCCGCCGCTCCCTAGTGATAAGGGGATTCTCAGTGATGTCACCGCCGCTCTCCCCAGTGATAGGAGGCTTTTTATGATTCACCCCGCTCCCTAGTGATAAGGCATTCCATGATTCACCCCCCGCCTCTAGTGATAGGAGGCATTCTCAAATGCACCCCGTCTCTAGTATAGGAGTTATTCTCATGTTTCACCCCCGCTCCTAGTGATGAGGGATTCTCAGTGAGTCACCGGGGCCCCTCTATGATAGGAGGGCCCTTTTCATGATGTCACCGGCCCTTCTTATGATGCCCCAGCCGCTCTCTATGATAGGAGGCATTCTCAGTGATGTCAAACCCCGCTCCAGGATAGGAGGCATTCTCAGTGATGACCCCGCCGCTCTCTATGATAGGAGGATTCTCGTGATGTCCCCCGCCGCTCTCTAGTATAGGACATTTTCCGGGGATGTCCCCCCGCTCCTAGTGATAGGAGGGATTTTCGTGATGTCCCCCCGCCGCTCTCATGATAGGAGGCATTCTCGGTATGTCCCCCGCCGCCTCTAGTAAGGAGGCCATTCTCGGGATTCCCCCGCCCTCTCTATGATAGGAGGCATTTTCCGGTGATTCACCCGCCGCTCTCCAAATGATGGAGGCATTCTCGGGGATGCACCGCCGCCTCTAGTGATAGGAGCATTCCATGATGTCACCCCCCGCCCCTCTCTAGTGAAGGGCATTCTCAGTATGTCACCGCCCCTCTCTATGATAGGAGGGATTTTTCATGATGTCCCCAAAGCCGCCTCTAGTGATAGGAGCATTCTCATTTATGTCACCACCGCTCTCTAGTGAAAAGGAGGCATTCTCATGATGTCACCCAAACCCCCCTCAGTGATAGAGGCATTCTCATGATGCACCGCCCCCTCCTAGTGATAGGAGGCATTCTCAGTATGTCACCGCCGCTCTCTAGTGAAGAGGATTCTCATGATGTCACCCCCCCCTCTCATTGATAGGGGTTTTCCAGTGATTCACCCCCGCCTTAGTGATAGGAGCATTCTCAGTGATGTCCCGCCGCCTGGAAAAGAGGGATTCTCAGTGGTTTTACCGCCGCCTCTATGATGTCCCCCCGCCGCTCCTAGTGAAGGGCATTCTCATGATGTCACCCCCCCGGTCCTAGTGATAGGAGGGATTCCATGATGCACCCCGCTCCTAGTGATAGGGGCTTCTCAGGGAGTCACCGCCGCTCTCTAGTGATAGGGGGCATTCTCATGATGTCACCCCGCCCGCTTTTAGTGATAGGGGGGGGATTCCATGAAGTCACCCCGCCGCCTCTAGTGAAAAAAGGCATTTTCAGTGATGTCACCGGCCGGGCCCAGTAAGGGGGCATTCTCATGATTCACCCCGGGCCCCTCTCTAGTATGGGGGCATTTTCCATGATTCACCGCCCCTCTAGTGATGCACCCCCCACCGGCCTCTCTCTATGATAGGGGGCAAATCAGTGATGTCACCGGGCCCCTCTGTATTATTACCCCCCGCCCTCCCAGTGATAGGAGGGATTCTCAGTGATGTCCTCGCCCTCTCTAGTGTACAGGCACTCTCAGTGATGTCCCCCCCCCCCGCCCCCCTCTAGTGATTTCAGGCTTTTCCCGTAGTCCCCGGGGCCGCTCTCTAATGATAGGAGGGATTTTCTGTAAATCACCGCCGCACTCTATGATAGGAGGCATTCCAGTGATTCACTGGCCCGCTCCTAGTGATACAGGCATTCTCAGTGTGTCACCCGTGCCTCTATTTATAAAGGGGGCTTCCAGTGATTCACCGCCCTCTCCCAGGGGTAGAGGGATTCTCAGTGATGTCCCCGCCGCCTATGATAGGGGCATTCTCAGTGATGTCACCGCCCCCTCTCTAGTGATAGGAGGGATTCTCAGTGAGTCCCCGCCCTCTCAGTATAGGAGGGATTTCCCCCTGTGATGTCCCCGCCCTCTCTAGTATAGGAGGGCTTCTCAGGATGTCACCGCCGCTCTCTAGGAAAAAAGGCATTCTCTTTATTTACCCCGCCCTCCTATTTATAGGGGCTTCTCAGTGATGTCACCGCCCTCTTATGATAGGAGGCATTCTCAGGATGTCACCGCCCCTCTAGTGATGTCCACCCCGCCTCCTCTAGGGTAGGGGCATAATCATGATTCAACCGCCGTCTCCTAGGATTCACCCCGCCCCTCTCTAGGTGGAGGCGTAATCAGGAGTCCCCCCGCCGCTCTCTATGATAGGGGGCTTCTCAGTGATGTCCCCCGCCGCCTCTAAAGGATAAGCTTCTCAGTGATGTCAACCGGGCCCCTCTCTAGTGATAGAGGCGTTCTCAGTATGTCACCCCGGGGCCCCTCTCTAGTGACAGGGGCGTTCCAGTGAAGTCACCCGCCGCTCTCCCCAGGATAGGACGTTCCAGTGATGTCCCCCCGCCGCTCCTTGATAGGGAGGGGTTCTCAGTGATGTCACCGCCCCTCCTAGTAAGGGGGCGTTCTTCAGTGATGTCACCAACCCGCCCTCTCCAGTGTACGAGGCTTCTCAGGAGTCACCCGCCGCTCTCCAGTGATACAGGGATTCTCATGATGCACCCCGCCGCCCCTAGGATACGAGGCATTTTCAATGATTTTCCCCCCCGCTCCAGTGAAACGAGGCATTTTTCATGATGTCCCCGCCGCCTCTAGTGATACAGGCATTCTCAGTGATTTTCACCAGCCGCTTCTATGATAGGAGCATTCTCAAAATGTCACCCCCGCCGCTCTCTATATAGGGGGCTTCTCAGTGATTCACCCGCCGCCTCAATTTATAGGGGGCATTTTTCCAGTGATTCACCCCCGCTCTCTATATAGGAGGGATTTTCCCTATGCCCCCGCCGCTCTCTAGTGGTTACGAGGCTTCTCATGATGTCCCCGCCCCTCTCTATGATACGAGGGATTCTCAGTGATGTCCCCGCCGCCTCTAGTGAATCAGGCATTCCAGTGATGTCCCCGCCGCTCTCTAGTGATACGAGGCATTCTCAGAGTCCCCGCCCTCTCTAGTGAAAACGAGGGAATTCTCAGTGAGTCCCCCCCGCTCTTAGTGATACACATTCTATGATGTCCCCGCCGCTCTCTTTGTGAAAACAGCATTCTCAGTGATGCCCCCGCCGCTCTCTAGTGATCAGGCATTCTCATGATTCCCCGCTCTCCTAGTGATACGAGGCATTCTCATATTCCCCCCGCTCTCTATGATGGGAGGCATTCTCAGTATGTCCCCCCGCCGCTCTCTAGGATAGGAGGCATTCTCATTGATGCCCCGCCGCTCTCAGTGATTGGGGGCATTCTCAGTGATGTCCCCCCCGCTCTCTAGTGATGGGAGGCATCTCATGATGTCTGCCCGCCTCTAGTGATGGGAGGCCCTTTTCCATGATTCCCCCCCGCTCTCTAGGATGGGGGGCATTCTCATGATGTCCCCGCCGCTCTCTAGTGATGGGGGGCATTCTCAGGGTTCAGTGCCGCCTTCAGTGATGGGGGCATTCTCATGATGTCAGTGCCGCTCTCTGTGATGGGAGGCATTCTCAGGGTGTCAGTGCCGTCTCTAGGGGAAAGGAAGGGCATTCCAGGATGCATGCCGCTCTCTAGGGAAGGAGGGATTCCATGATTCATGCGGCTCTCTAGTGATGGAGGCATTCTCATGATGTCAGTGCGGCCTCTATGATAGGGGCTTCCAGTGGGGCACCCCCGCCCCTCTAGTGATAGGAGGCATTCTCAGTATGTCACCGCCGCTCTCTAGGAAAGGAGGCATTTTCAGTGATGTCACCCCCCGCCTCTAGTGATAGGGGGGCATTCTCAGTGATGTCACCCCCCCCCCGCTCTCAAGTGATAGGGGGGCTTCTCATGGTTTACCGCCGCTCTCTATGATAGGGGGCATTCTCAGGATGTCCCCCCGCCGCTCTCTATGATAGGAGGCATTTTCAGTGAGCCCCGCCCCTCTAGTGATAGGAGGCATTCCAGGATGTCCCCGCCGCTCTCTAGGGAAGGGGGCATTCTCAGTGATGTCAGTGCCCCTCCCTTAGTGATTGGGGGGGGCTTTCTCATGATTCAGTGCCCTCTCCAGTGAGGGAGGCATTCCCAGGATGTCAGTGCCGCTCAAATAGTGATGGGAGGCATTCTCAGGGGTGTAGGCCCCTCTCTAGGGATAGGGGGCATTTTTCAGTGATGTCAGTGCCGCCTCCTAGGATAAGCATTTTCTCAGTGATGTCATGCGGCCTCTAGTGATAGGAGGCATTCTCAGTAGTCTGTGCGGCTCTTATGATAGGAGGCATTCCCCATGATGTCACCGCCCTCTCTAGTGAAGGGGCATTCCAGTGATGTCACCGCCGTCCTAGTGATGGGGGGGCATTCTCGTGAAAACACCCCCGCTCTCTATGAAGGAAACTTCTCAGTGATTTCCCCCCGCCGCTCCTATGATAGGGGCATTCTCAGTGGGGTGTCACCGCCGCTCCCCCATGATAGGGGCATTCCAGTGATGTCCCCCCCCGCTCTCTAGTGAAGGAGGCATTCTCAGATGCCCCCGCCGGGCCCCCCAGTATAGGAGGCATTCCTCAGTGATGTCCCCCCCCCCGCTCTTAGTGAAGGAGCATTCTCCCGTGATGTCCCCCCCCGCTCCTATTTTAAGAGGGATTCTCATGATTTTCCCCCCCCGTCCTAGTGATAGAGGCATTTTCGTGGTTCCCCCGCCGCTCCTAGGATAGGAGGCATCTCAGTGATGTCACCCCCTCTTCTAGTGAAAGGGGGCATTCTCATGAGTCACCCCGCTCTCTATGATAGGAGCATTCCAGTGAGTCCCCGCCGCTCTCTATGATAGGGGGCATTCCAGGGTTTTCCCCCGGGGCCCCCCCCTTAGTGATAGGAGGCATTCTCAGGATGTCAAACCCGCCGCTCTCTGTGATACAGGCATTCTCAGGAAAGTCACCGCCGCTCTCTAGTGATAGGGGGCATTCTATGATGTCACCGCCCCGGCTCTCTAAGGGTAGGAGGCATTCTCAGTGATGTCACCGCCGCTCTCTAGTGATAGGGGCATTCTCAGTGATGCACCGCCGACTCTAGTGATAGGGGGCATTTTCAGGGTGTCACCGGCCGCTCTCTATGATAGGGGGCATTCTCATGATACACCCCCCCGCTCTCTAGTGATAGGAGGCATTTTTCAGTGATTCACTGCCGTCCCTATGATAGGAGGGATTCTCAGTGATGTCCCCCCCGCCCCTCTCTATGGAGGAGGCTTCTCAGTGATGTCAGCGCCCTCCTAGTGATAGGAGGGTTCTCAGTGATGTCACCCCGGGGCCCCTCTCTAGTGATAGGAGGCATTCTCAGTGATGCCCCCCCGCGCTCTAGGATAGGAGGCATTCTCAGGATGTCACCGCCGCTCTCTATTTATAGGAGGCATTCTCAATGATGTCACCCCGCCCCTAGTGATAGGAGGCCCTTCTCAGGATGTCACCCCGCTCCCCTAGTGATAGGAGCATTCTCAGGGTGCCCCCCCCGCTCTCAATGATAGGAGGCATTCTCAGTGATGCCCCCGGGGCCCCTCTCTAGGATAGGAGGGATTCTCAGTGATGCCCCCCCCCGGGTCTCTAGTGTAGGGGGGGCAATTCTCATGATTCACAGCCCTCTCATATGGATAGGAGGGATTCTCAGTGATTCACCGCCCGCTCCTAATGATGGAGGCATTCTCATGATGTCCCCGCCACTCTCTAGTGATAGGAGCTTCCAGTGATGTCCCCGCCGCTCCTATGAAAAGGAGGCATTCTCAGTGATGTCACCGCCGCCTCTAGTGATAGGAGGGCCCCTCATGAGTCACCCCGCCGCCCTAGTGATAGGGGGCACTCTCGTGTGTCTGCCCCTCTCTATGATGAGGCATTCTCAGGAGGGCCCCCCGCTCCTAGTGATAGAGCATTCCAGTGATGTCCCCCCCGCTCCTATGATAGGGGGCATTCTCAGTGGGGTCACCCCCCCCCCGCCTCTAGTATAGGGGGCATTGTCATGATTCCCGGCCCCCGCCCCTCTATTGATAGGAGGCATTTTCTGATGTCCCCGCCGCCTCATGAAAAGGGGGCTTCCAGTGATGTCCCCAGCCGTTTTCTAGTGATAGGATTTTTTCATATGTCCCCCCCCGCTCTCAGTGATAGGAGGGGATTTCGGGGATGTCCCCGCCCTCTCTAGGGTGAGGGGGGATTTTCGGGGGATGTCCCCCCTCCGCTCTCTAGTGATAGGAGGCATTCTCGGGGATTCCCGCCGCTCCCCTATGATAGGAGGCATTCTCGGGATTCACCGCCGCCTCTAGGTAGGGGGCATTTTCGTGATGTCACCCCCCCGCTCTCCTAGGATAGGAGGCATTCTCATATGTCACCGCCGCTCTCTAGTTAGGGGGATTCTCAGTGTGTCACCGCCGCCTCATGATAGGAGGGATTCTCATGATGTACCCCGCCCCCGCTCTCTAGTGATAGGGGGCATTCCAGTGATTCCCCGGGGCCCCTCTCTATGATAGGGGCATTCTCATGATGTCACCGCCGCCCCCTTTGTGATAGGAGGCATTCCAGGTTTTTTCACGCTGCTCTCTAGTGAAGGAGGCATTCTCATGATGTCACCGCCGCTCCTAGTGATGGAGGATTCTCAGTGAGTCCCCCGCCGCTCCCCAGTGATAGGAGGTTTATCAGTGATGTCCCCGCCGCTCTCTAGTGATAGGAGGCATTTTCATGGTCACCCGGCCCCTCTCTATGATAGAGGCATTCCATGATGTCACCCCCGGCCGCTCTCTATGAAGGAGGCATTCTCATGAGTCACCGCCGCTCTCTATGATCAGCATTCCAGTATGTCAAACCCCGCTCCCCCTAGTGATAGGGAAGGCATTCTCATGAGTCACCGCCGCCTCTAGTGATTGGGGCATTCTCAGGAGTCACCCCGCTCTCAGTGATGGGGGCATTCTCAGTGATGTCACCCCGGGCCCCTCCTAATGAAGGAGGGATTTTCATGATGTCCCGCCGCTCCTAGTATAGGGGCATTCTCATGATGTCCCGCCGCTCTCTAGTATGGGGCATTCCCCGTGATGTCCCCCCGCCGCTCTCCAGTGATACGAGGCATTTTCATGATGTCACCCGCCGCCCCCTATGATACGAGGCATTCTCATGATGTCCCCCCAGCCGCTCTCTATGATAGGAGGCATTCTCATGATGCACCCCCCCGCTCTCTAGTGATAGGAGCATTCTCATGATGTCCCCCCGCCGCTCCTATGATAGGGGCATTCCCAGTGAGCCCCCGCCCCCTCCTAGTTATGCCCTTGCTGTACTCACCTCGTACTCTCGCAGCGCCCCGCTCCACTTGCACCCCGGCATCACACAATGAACTCTTAGTTCTGAGATTTCTTTATTAATGGCCGTGTCACTGAAAGCCTGAAATAGAAACCAGAAGGAAAGGTCGGTGATGGAAAGTGGACGCCCCCAATCTATGGACAGGGTGTGAGAGTCACCAGGAGCAGAGGACTGTGGGGTTCCCTGCGCTGCTGAGCTCATGTTTGTGGATCTAGAGTGTAAGCTCTGATGGTTCAGCGATAAGATAACATGCTACCCATGTGCGGCCGTCAGCGCTGTGTCCTCCCCTGACTCCCCCAAGGGCTCTGTTTTTCTGCTATTTTTCATATGTTTCCCATAACCCTACATACTGCCAGGTGACCTGAAACACTCTGTGCCGCTGTGGGGCCCTTATTACCTACCTTGTCTTCCGTCAGGTAGCTGTCCTCTGTCAGGGAGCTGGGGTCTTCCTCACACTTGGGGCAGATGGCAGATTTCTGATTTCTGTATAGAAAACATAAAGAATGAATGAAGCTTGTGTGGTGATCTATGACTGGCTGCAGCTTTGGATGTAACAAGAGCATAAGACACATTGTGGCTGAAGCCTTGGAAGGGAATGGTGTATAGGACATATTGTGGCTGCAGCTTTGGATGTGAATGGAGTATAGGTCATATTGTGGCTGCAGCTCTGGATGTGAATGGAGTATAGGTCATATTGTGGCTGCAGCTCTGGATGTGAATGGAGTATAGGTTATATTGTGTCTGCAGCTCTGGATGTGAATGGAGTATAGGTCATATTGTGGCTGCAGCTCTGGATGTGAATGGAGTATAGGTCATATTGTGGCTGCAGCTCTGGATGTGAATGGAGTATAGGTCATATTGTGGCTGCAGCTCTGGATGTGAATGGAGTATAGGTCATTGTGACTGCAGCTCTGGATGTGAATGGAGTATAGGTCATACTGTGGCTGCAGCTCTGGATGTGAATGGAGTATAGGTTATACTGTGGCTGCAGCTCTGGATGTGAATGGCGTATAGGTCATACTGTGTCTGCAGCTCTGGGTGTTAATGGAGTATAGGTCATACTGTGTCTGCAGCTCTGGATGTGAATGGAGTATAGGTCATATTGTGTCTGCAGCTCTGGATATGAATGGAGTATAGGTCATATTGTGACTGCAGTTCTGGATGTGAATGGAGTATAGGATATATAGTGGCTGCAGCCACAGTATTGGAGTTTAGGATATATTGTGTCTGCAGCTCTGGATGTGAATGGAGTATAGGTCATATTGTGGCTGCAGCTCTGCTGGTGATTGGAGTATAGGTCATATTGTGGCTGCAGCTCTGGATGTGACTGGAGTATAGGTAATATTGTGTCTGCAGCTCTGATGTACTGGAGTAAGTCAATTGGCTGCAGTTTTTGGATGTGATGGGTATAGGTATATTGTG
>JAODAL010073602.1:0-14680 GCA_025379985.1 Phyllomedusa bahiana
AAATGTAAAATGTATATGTTTTCTGAGCAAAACAATAACAATGTTGTTACATGACAAGAATTTGCTTAACTAAGCATATGCTAAATAGTTGCACATCAAATGTATATATGAGATAGCCAAGATGATTCTCTATATAATGATAGTAGTCTCGCATTCAAAGCAGTAGTGGATGGTGAGACATGGAGCCTGAAAGTCAAAAGTTCAAAACATTGTTACCCTTTTGCTTATCAGTGCTTGTGAGTTTGTAGATATAAAGCCAGCAATTTCCCACCCAGAGAGAAGGTGCCTTCAAACCTTCAGGAGAAAGTCCATCACGAGAGGAAACCTAGGAAACTAAGGATGAGAGGTTAGTCTGTTAGCAAGCATATAACTGACAGAGAGAGAGATCTCAGTGCCCCTTCCAGTAAGAGTTGATTTAAATTAGACACCAAGGGCGACATGTATGAATGGGGCTGCGCTAGATATCTGGCATCTTTTCACCCCGGCCCAATATCAGGCGCAGCCCCTATCATACATTTTTAAATCTCCCGCACGCCACTCCTGGCGAATTACATAGTGCCAGTGGCGCTTTTGCAGGCACCCCATCACAAGGGGCATGTCACCCCAAAAGTATACACCAGGAAATACTGGCACCAGCAGAGAGAGAGAGAGACAGACAGGCCAACATGAAGGGACGACAAGCTGGAAAGAGAGGGAAACTCCCATCCCACAGGTGTGCCATCGGAGAGCATGTCGGAAATACCCTCCTACCCCAAGAAAGACTAGAAGAAACAAAGGACAGTGAACTAGGCCCTGAGTTTACTAGTTTTCTTATTCCAAGTTCAACGTAAAAGTTCAATACATTTTTTAAAAAGATTAAGGTTGATTCTGTGCTGCTCAATTACACTGGTTAATACAATGTAAGGCTGGAATCAGCAGTTAGTGAGGCTACACCTAGCTATCACTAGAGTAGGGGGTCACAACCGGCGACGAAGGGACTCCAGAAGAGTAGAACCCGGAAGATTGGGGTGGAGGAGTCATTCAGAAAGCAAGAGAAAAAGAGCAGAAGGATAGAGCCTGCGGTGGTGAGGTCCCATGAGAGAAAACATAGCTGAGTTGACTATCTACTTTGCCCTTGGTGTTGCAGAAATAGGGAGCCAGTAAATCGGGGAGTAGATTGTATACAAGGACATGTGAATACAGATCATGGGTGGAGAGGGAGACTCCAGTCCTACAGGGATGATGTCGTAGTACGTATCAGAAGAATTAAAGAACCAGAGTTTGGCTTTCGGTAGTCATCAGTTAATAGTTAAGAATATGTGTTGCTGTTCCTGTTCTATTGTTTTAACACTGAATAACAAAGCAGTTTTCTTTTACACTGAGTTGGACTTACTTATACTTGCTGGTATTACAATTAGTTGTCCTGCTTCTAATCTCCTTTCCGAGTAACTAGATTTTGATGGTCCTGGTTTCACAGTACTACTATTTTCTTCATTCTCTACAGTATAATTCAGTATATGCTTGTTATGTGTAACTATATCAACACTGTTTGCTTGTATTAACATTTTGCAGTTCCTTTATTCATATCTCACCATTGTTAAATTGAACATTTCAAGTAACTTCACATTTCTAAAAATCCCATCCCCCATATAAAACTGTCTGCTTGGCTTCCTAGACATTACAAATTGTAAAGGATTGTTGCACTTTTGCAGATAGAGACACCTGTGCAGAGCCTTCGCTCTCAAGTACCAAACTTCATTCCACAAAAATGATGTGGGAGGAATTATATTAACATGGAGTCAGCTCAGGCAAGAGACGAGAAAACGAGAACTTTCATCTATTGCACACATGCCTGTAAGATTATTTTTTGCCAGAAGAAATCACTTCATTGAATTATACGTCTGGAAAAAATGATGCTAGGGTAGACATTTGCTTCTGGTAGAATCCCCGGTGGACTTTACATTTTGAAGTCATCTGTGTTTCTAGCCAACAAATGTTAACACAGTAAGTACAACAGATTTATATCACTACATTACTCCTAACTTATTTCCTTTGCACTCTTTGTGGAGATAATTTCAGCTGTAGAAAATAGCCTGCTTGCGGGGAAAATATATTCTTTCCTTCTCTTTGATATATGAAAAGTCATTCATTAAAACATTCATCTCATTAAATTGTGAGAAACTAAAAGACACTAACAAAGCAATATCTCTTTAGACCACATAAAACTTCCTGTACAGTTTCTCTACTTTTTCTTGAACCTTATTTATTCTTTCAAAAACTTAAACTTAAAAACAATGTTGTTACATCTATCTTATCAGTCATCAGAAGAAATGTATACTCATACTAATAAAATCTATAGCAGAATTTAATTTTACAGCTTGAGGTGCATTAATGTTTTCATACATGTTCTAGAAAATAAAAACAGTTCACCAATAGACTAAAACAATGAGTAAGATACAGAGGGCACAGCTATGATTTTACATCAGCAAACATTTCAAGAAATGTAAAAAAGAATAATCAATTTTTATGGACAGCTTACCATCGTGGGGAAATTGTTAAGAAATATCTCTCAAAATATCACATATACAGTACATATTTGCATATAAATTTCTTCTTATGTGAATAATTTAAATAAGAGGAAATGTCTAAGTTCAGCAGACAAAATTGTTAAATACAGTTGAAACCAGGAGTTTACAAAAAACAATATAAAAAGACACATCTGCATGTATTTCTCGCTATCTGACATGAAATCAGAATAAACCTTCATGAGAGAGAGAATTTTTAAGGCATTTTTATTACTTTCAGCAAAGTCAAAAGTTTACGTACATTTAATCAGTCTTTGGTAGCATTGCCCTTAAACTGTATGACTTGGATCAAATGTTTGGATATCCTTCCACAAGTTTCAATAGGATGGAGATTTGTGAATGGCCACTCCAAAACATTGACTTGGTTATCCTTAAGCCACTTGGTAACCAGTTTGGCAGTATGCTTCTGATCATTGTCCATTTGGAAGACCCATTTCCGTCCAAGCTTTAAGTTCCCGGCTGATATCTTGAGATGTTGCTTCAGTATTGCCACATAATCTTCTTTCCACATGAGGTCATATATTTTGTGAAGTGCACCAATCCCGCCTGCAGCAAAACCACCCCACAACATGATTTTGCCACCCCACGTATTTCACAGTTAGGATGGTGTTTTTAGGCTTCCAGTCTTCTCCCTTTTTCCTCCAAATGTAACGTTGGTCATTATGGCCAAACAGTTCAATTTTAACTTTGTCAGACCACAGGACATGTCTCCAAAAATGTAGGTTTTTGTTCCTGTGTGCATTTGCAAACATTAATCTGACTTTAATGGCTTTTTCCTGGCAAAGTGGCCTTTCAGCCCATGTTGATACAGTACTTGTTTCACTGTGGATAATAACACAATCTTACCAGCAACCGCCAGCATCTTCACAAGGTCTTTTTCTTTTTGTTTTTGGGTTGATATGCACTTGTCGGATCAAAGCACATTCATCTCTGAGATACAGAACCTGTCTCCTTTCTTAACGGTATGATGGCTGGAAATTCCCATCTTGTTTGTACTTCCGTATAATTGTGATGAACGAGGCAAGGTATCTAGAAATTGCACCCAAGGATGATCTAGACTTGTGCCAGTCCACAAGATATCTTGGCTGATTTCTTTACACTTTCTCATGATGTTACACACAGATGTGTTTCTGGTGTGCATTAGAAATACATGCACAGGTGTGTCGCTAATTAACTCAGATGTTGCCAATAAACCTATCAGAAGCATCAAAAGACATTACATCATCATATGGGCTAAAAAATTATAGAGCAAGGATGTCAGCATAAAGTCTTCATTTATTGGAATCCCAAGTACAAAAAAAGTGCAACTTCGGCTCACAAGAAACAGACTGAGCATGTTGAGAAAGCCTCAGTCTGTTTCTTGTGAGCTGAAACGTTGCACTTTTTATGTACTTGGGATTCCAATAAATGAAGACTTTATGCTGACATCCTTGCTCTATAGTTTTTTTGATCTTTGGAGGCGAGTTGGGGCTGACTTGCTGATGGATGGTCTGCTGCATGTGATCTTCTAGACATCTTCATTGAGGACTTTTGGTGCTGACCAACCTTTTTTTCTTGATCATCACATGGGCTGTCTTAAATTGTTTAAAGGAATAGTAATCCTTGTGTATGTAAACTTTTGACTTTGCAGAAAGTAGTAAAAATGCCTTAAAAAGTCTCTCTTTCTCATGTGGCAGTTGGCAAATATAAATAATTGTAGTAACAAGTGTTGAGCGATTGCGTTGGCCATCAACATCGGTCGATGGTCGATAGTCGACCATCATCGACAAGATAGTCGATAGTGAGCAGTCGATTATGAGCGATGACCATTAAAGTCTATGGGAGAGCAACAACACCTTCATTCTTACACCCAAACAGGGCTGGAGAAGCTGGAATTAACATCCACAACAGTCAAATGGATACGTGCTACATCTTAGGCAACACACTTAGGTTATAAAAGCCACAGAAAAAAAAACACACAACATTCACTATCCCTGTCTTGTACCACAGCATGACCCTTAAACCTGCATCACCCACAAATTAAAAAGTGCCAGAAGGCAGTATGATTTGAACCATCATTGTACTTGAACTGGACATTGAATATCCCTGTCCTGGAACGCAGCATGAGCCCCAAGGCTGCATGACCCCCAGATTTAAAAGTTGCCGGAAAAAGTGAGTCTTAAACCACCATTTTAGTTGAAACTGGACATTGACTATACATGTCCTGGGCCACAGCATGAGCCCAAACCTGCATGACACACAGATTCAAAAGTACCGGTAAAAGGAGTCTTTCAACCACCATTTTAGTTGAACTGGACATTGACTATACCTGTCCTGGGCCACAGCATGAGCCCCAAACCTGCATGACCCCAGATTAAAAAGTGCCGGAAAAAGGAGTCTTTCAACCACCATTTTAGTTTAACTGGACATTGACTATATCTGTCCTGTACCGCAGAATGACCATTAAACCTTCCACCCAGGTGCCCTTTTTCTTGGGATTCTTTTTCTCATTTTACTCAACGTGCTGGAGGAAATTGTCTCTGTACTTTGTTCTCTGTCTGTGCTCCATACTCCATGTCCTCTGAATAACCTACATCTGGTTAAGTTTTCCTGTACCTCCCTTGTACAATTCAGAGGATTTTTTTTACCAGCTATTTTGTACATGCATGTTTTTTAGTAGTTTAATTCTAGAAAACACATTTTTAAAATAGGATGGAATCCCACCATGTCTTTGTTTCTCTTTTTTAATTGTATTAAATGGTTGTCTCAATAAAGGGATTGATAGCTATGTTAAAGATCTTGCAAAAACAAGTCATTTTGCAATGTGTGTCCATTAACAGTGTCCTACCTATTCCTGTTTCTGACAGCACCCTTGAGCCACTCTTGACAATTGTGAAGAACAAATGTCTGTTAGAAACAACATTTTTTTATAATAGGACCTGTAGTATAGCTACATTTCAAAGCAAAATGCCCCAAAAATTCAAAGCATAAACCCCTTTAGCCACTTTGGACAATTGTGAAGAACAAATGTCTGTTAGAAACAACATTTTTTTATAATAGGAACCTGTAGTAATTGCTGCATTTCAAAGCAGCGTGACCCAAAAAATTATAAAAATGACTTCTCAAGCCACTATTAAAAATTGTGAGGGGGAAATACCACTTAGAAGCCACATTTCTGTTTCAAAGGACCATGATTATTGCTGTATCTCACAGCAACATCACTCCAAAAAATTATAAATATGACTTCTCAGCCACTATTAAAAATTGTGAGGGGGGAAATGCCACTTAAAAAGCCACATTACTGTTCCAAAGGACCATGAATTATTGCTGTAACTCACAGCTACATGACCCCAAAAAATTGTAAATATGACTTCTCGGCCTCTATTAAAAATTGTGAGGGAGAAATGCCACTTAAAAGCCACATTTCTGTTCCAAAGGACCATAATTATAGCTGAATCTCACAGCAACATGACCTCAAAACCATTGACAATGCGAAAACTTCTAAAGATAAAGTGAGTAAAAAGGAATACGGTGTTGTCATGAAACCTTTCTGTCTTTTACAGTCTCCTCACAGCAAAACCAGCAAAATGAACTGTTGGGAAAAGAGAATAAAAATTGCAGTAAGAAATGATCATTTTAAAAACATTTTTCAAGAGGACCATTTCTGTTTGAAGAGGAATGTGAAGTAGACCGGCAAGTAATCGGTGACCTCGGGAATTGGGGGCCACAACATCATCAGAGATCCCTGCCTGATTCATCTTGATGAAAGTCAAACGATCCACATTATCTGTGGAAAGCCGGATGCGTTTGTCTATAATGACTCCTCCGCTGTGCTGAAGGTCCGCTCAGATATGACGCTGGCTGCTGGGAGGACAACACCTCTTTGGCGTGACGAGCCCGCTCGGGCCATTCGGGCCATTTTGATACCCAAAGTCTAATTTGGGGCCGGAACACATACAAAAACATTGGGTTGAGACGCAGATAGTCATGCACCATGATCTTAAGCTGGTCTCTTTTGTGTTGGATGTGTGCCCCGCATTGCAATGCGTTGGTGAGGGGGGTAAACAAAGATTGCCAGAGGTCACCCATTAGGCTTCTGCCACCTTGCCTGCTGCTGCCCGCTAAAGCCTACTTGGCACTCTACTGCTGTCACGCGCTGATTTTTTGTTCCACCGTGACATTTGGGGAACGGAAGCAACGCAACAGAGTCTCCAGTTGATCAATCACAAGGTCTCCATTTCCTGCATCTTACTCTCTATTTGGGTGGGGGGAAGGGAAAGTGCTGAGTTTTTTTTGTACCGGGGATCCAGGGGGGTGGCCACCCAGTAACTGTTGTTTTATTTTGATGGGCATTAAAGCGAGGATCATGTTGGAGGAAATGGAGCATCCAAGCACTCATGTGAGAAATGGAGCCTTTATTTCCCAAGCCTCTGGGTCGAGGGGCACTAAGCAAACTGTCTTCCTCATTTTTCCTCCTCCGCCTCAAATTCGTGCCAACCTCTTTCCAAGACAGGGACGTCGGTAACGTCGGTGTCTAGGAATACCTCCCCTCCTCCTCCTCCTCCGCTACCTCCGGCACAGCTTAACACAGCCCTGCTTGCCTGAAAAGCACCCGAGAGCATGCGCCACCTTGCACAGCCTGGACCCCGAACCACTGCTAAAAAGACCAAGAAATTGTGAAACTGTCGGGCCTTGGGGATTGACAGAAAAGGGCTCCGGTCCGCATCTGGGTCCGTCCCTCCTCCGCCCTGGCGGGCCTGTTTTTCAGAGTGCCAAAAAAATCGTTCCAAAACTAATCCCACAATGCTCAGTGACAAGGGCTTGTCCCACGACCTTTTTGGGGGGCCTTCTTAAAAAACTGGCAAGGATGGTGCAGACTCTTTCCCCTCCCCTCCACTCTCGGGGGCTCAACACCCCGAGGTCCGCACCGCGTTGCGGGCCCAGTGTCATCGTACTGCGTAATGATTGCGCTGCTGCCCAAATGCTGGGCATTGGGGGTGGAATTCCATGTTCCCACGTCAACAAGAGACGGTTGGGGGGGCCGAGCTGACACGCAACGCGCCGGGCGGGACGAAGCGGGGTCAAGGGGGAAGTGCAACTTGACTTCGAGACTTCTCAGCGGGCAGCCAGCCCCGGGTACCTTTAGAAATTTCTGGACGACCATTTCATAACAGTCCGGGCAAGGAATTGCTCCACCCACGATTTTAAAGGGGCGGCCAGAAATTTTTTCCCCTTATCGCACACCACCTTGCCTGGTATAAGGTTTTGTACCCACCCACGCTGGGGTCTCGTTGCGGAAGCCGTCCACCCCTGACCTGGTGGGGGACGTCTCCAAGAAGTTTAAATTTTTTCAACACCCGGGTTTTTCTCTGGGCCGTGATGCCCCGGGCCCTTGGGGGGAAAAAACCCCTGCCCATCCCTGCTTTTTGAAGAGCGTGCCCCGAGCCTGAAGCCACCTCACCCCCAGGACATCCCCCCAGCTCACCAGTGAGCGCCCACGAGATATACGGCTTGGCCTGTTTACTAGCCATTGGGGTGGTCAGGGACTTTTCCGGCCACAGAGCAGAAAACGTGCTTGAAATTTTGGAAACACGGGTGGCCAGGCGGGGAGGCTTTTTGGCAAAAAAATGCCTGCTCGGCATCGGGTTTTGGGGGGCCAGGGAAAGGGGCCATGACGGCGGAACCCATCTTGCCCACCAGACAAAGGGAAACATTTAAGGGCCCAAAACCCGGAAATCCCGACATTCGGTTTTTGGTTTTGGGGAGGGTTTTGGGTTAAAAGTGTTTCTTCTCCCCCAAAACCCGGGAAAGACAGAAGGCGGGGCTGCTAACTGGCCGCTGTAGACGTGCAGTCGTCAAACTGGCGGAAGAGAAGGGGAGGATGGGTCTTGGGGGGTGCTTGTACTCAGGCGACGGTGGAGGCGAAGCGGGGCGATCCCTATCAGACTCTGAGAGACTGGGCATCTGGAAACGTTGGGTGGGTCAAAGGAGGGGGGGGAGACAGAGGTGTGATTTGGGGTTTGGGGGCCCGGCGCGGGCTGGCCTTTTTTGGCCCCAAGTGTTGCCTCCATTTTAATCATGCATTCCTGCATTGACAGAATTGTGGTGGTTAAACCCCCTAAGGTTCTTTTTTCCTCTATTAGCGTTTTTCGGCATAGGCACATATACATCGCTAGGTGAATCAGAGGCTTGGGAAAGAACCCAGTTGAGAGGTCCTGGACCTTTTGAGGTGATAACAGGTCGGGTTTGCGTTGACCGTGGTGGGGGAATATATCAGCGGATTCTGCGACCGCCCTCTCCCTTTTTTTAGGCGGAAACCCCCAAATGACACTACCCCATCTCTTCCCCTCGCCAGTGATAAGCCTCGCAAGCAAATTTGCTGAAAAAACCAAAGTTTTTTCCGCAATGGCATCGCACACAACACAGGGGACTTCGTCGTCCTGCATTCGCATCCAGGAGCTGCGGGGTACAAGCAAGAGGACTGCAAGGGGTTGCCGACCGCCCGGGGTTTTGCCGATTTACCCCGGTTCCTTTTTTCCCCCTCTGTGGCACATAACTGGCGTCAGCAGAGAAAATATCCCCTTTGGCCTCTTGATCTTTTTAAAATGCCTTCTGCCCCAACCGCATTTTGGGGCTCAAAAGGTCTTCAAAAAATGGTTATCACAGTGGGGGGTTTCACAGTTGACATTGGGCTGCTTCATGTTGGAGGAAGCTGGGATGCTGGACAACATTTGTGGCCGTGATGGAAGGACGGGGGGTAAAAACTGCGAAGCGGTTGCATAACCACGAAGGGGCAGATTGGCGACACGTTGTTATGAATTCACAGGCCCGACCCAGCAATGACAGCCTGATGGTCCGCAACTGACGTCCCCTTTGGGAGCTGTTGTCGCCACACGGAAGGAGCACCTTCTCTCGTACCTCTACCTCCATTCCAACCCCCCCCCTTTGCTCGCTTACCACCTAATTTTTCCCCCTGTTGAAATTTAAAAAAATTTTAGAGGATGGAAGAGTTTTGGAAAACTCATTAAAAGACGGGAAATCACAGCTATTCTCAAAACCCTCAAAACAAAAAAAAAATTGGGATTTAAATATAACGCAAAGTAGATTTCAACAAAGCTGTCCCGTCCAAAAGTAAAAAAAAACTATCTGAAATGTATTCGGGTAAAAAAAGGTATTTTTGGCCCTTCAATTCACCAGGGGGAGTACAAATTGCTGGGTTCAAATTAACTGAAAAATAGATTATCAACAAAGCGGCCTGCGCCAAGTTTAAAAAAAAACGTATCTGAAATGTATTTGGTAAAACAGGATTTTTGGCACCTAAACAATTTACCGTGGAACTATAAAATTGCTAATTCAAAATTTTAAATGCAAGCTGCCTCAATGAAAAAAAAAGGTGTAGGGCCAAATCAAAAAAACGTATTGTTATTTTTTTATAAACAAGATATTTTGGCCCTTCAATTTACCTGTGGTGACTATGAAATTGCTGTATTCAAGTTTAAGTGCAAGCTGCCTCAATGAACAAAGCGTAGTGCGCCAAAGTAAAAAAAACGTATCTGTTTTGATATTCGTATAATACAAGATATTTTTGGCACCTTTCAATTCACCTGTGGTGATATAAAATTCCCTGGATTCAATTTAAGTGAAAGGTGGATATATCAACAAGGTGGAATGGGCAAAATTGAAAATGAACACCTATCTGAAATGTATACTGAGAATAAAAGTGGAGTTTTGCACCTAACAAAGAGTCCTGCAGTTACTAGAAAAGATGTGTATCCTATAAGTTCAGGCTGCCCAATATCCAGGAAATATTTCAATAGAAAATTGTTAATAATAAAGCGATTGGAGTGCAATGACTAAACTAAGAGTTGGTGGAATTTATCGAGTATTCTTTGTAGAGATTGTCTATTGTATAAAAACAAGATATTTTGGCACCTTTCAATTCACTGTGGTGACTATAAAATTGCTGGATTCAAATTTAAGTGCAAGGGTGGATATATCAACAAAGGTGGAATGGGCAAAATTGAAAATGAAAAACCTATCTGAAATGTATATGATAATAAAAGTGGAGTTTTGCACCTAACAAAGAGACCTGCATTACTAGAAAAGATGTGTTATCCTATAAGTTCAGTTTTTCTTTATAGAGCTTTGTCTGTGTTCGCCCGCGAGGCCCCCCTCCGCTCCCCCCCGTGACTTTACAGCGGTAGATGCTCCTTTAAAATTCTCAATAACTACAAAAAATCTTCCAATTCTAATCAAAACTAATTGAAGGATCAAGCTAATAGTAGGGTTTCTGTGAAGAAATAGATTAATTTCGCTTAGCTGTTTGGACACAAGCAGAGCGCACGTCTTCTGCTCTGAGACGCTGAGAGACACTGAGGCTGAACAGGAAACGCTGTTCTATGTAAAACGAGGTCATGTGATTTTTCCCCACCCAAATTTCGCAACCATTACACATCCCAGTCATGACGTTCCCTTACACATCTCACCTGCTCTATTCTGTAAGCTGTTTTGCTGGCCGCCAAAATGACAGGAAGCGCCGAAAATGGCGCGATCTTAATTTGATGATGCACAGATTTTAACCTAAATTATCGCATGATCTAAAAAATTTGATCACCATAAAAACTGTGCCGATTTCAACTTTGTCGATAATAATCGCTCAACACTAGTGGTAACCCTAATTGACCTAAGGTAAGGTTTATTCTGATTTCATGTCAGATAGTGAGAAAAACATGCATATGTGTCTTTTTATAAAGTGTTTGTAAACTTCTGTTTTCAACTGTACATGGTATTGTGTCCTAATTATTATAGTTCTATAGTTACAACGGCAACACGGTTATTAGTTGTTGGCAGGACTGCCATCAGAGATTTTAGACATAAACATCTGTGCCTCATCTCCCTTTACCAGTATATATCTTTGACCATACCATACTCCCTTAAATTAATGCCGTAGATGTACTCCCTGAAATTATTGATGACCACCATTAAAAAGATAAATGTTGCTGTGGAAGGTAGGTAGGGTCAAAAGCTGGCCCCTTTTTCTGTAAGTTTGATCCAGGCCCCCAAAAGCAGTGCTGGCAGTATTGTCTTTACAGTGGACCTGCTTGCTGGTGTTAAATAAAATACTGATTTGTTCACAGTGCATACCATCTGTATCCATTATTACTAAATTATAAATTGACAAGTAAAGTGGTTTTCGAATACTTTTAAAGATTTGGCTACTGTCCCCATTACACTATGATGAAACATTTTCCAGTTTTTACTTGCTCTGTTGCCACAGCTTCAATGTCTCCAGTGTCTTCTGCTGGTTCCTTACTCATGACGCCCCCTTCCCACTGTCCATGACAATACGCCAACCACTGGCCTCCGAGGCTATATGCTGACCTTGGTTGTCATATGCTGACGATGCCGCTGATGTAAAGCAGGAATGAGACTTAATTGATGAACAACCTGTAAGGGACAAAGATGATGAAACAGCGGCAATGGAAGAGATTAGTATCCCTAATTTGTTTTTATTGTAGCTGAGTCAAGGGTGGTAGGCAAGTTTTTAAATGTATTGGAAAACCTCTTTAATGTATCAGTAAGTTTACATTTCCTATTGTCATGCATTCCAGGACCCTGAAAAAAAGTTCTGGGCATAAACATAGCAACCAATCAAATTGGTTGGTTGCTTTCCTTTTGTCAGAGCACTTGTAAAGGAGGGCAAATTGTATATATAATATCTTGTATTGCATTGTATGAGAAAGGTATAGAGCGTTATAATATGTCCCTTCTGGTACAGAAAGAGTTAACAGTTTAGAGAGAGCAACAGTTGGGACTGTTAGGGCGAGCGGCCAATCAGGAGGGCAAAAGGGATGGAGCTGGAGGTCAGGCAGAGAGTTGGAGGATAGAGTCAGTCAGCTCCTTAGGGTATGTTCACACGGCTTATTTTGGGGAGCATTTTGCCGCGTATTTCGCGCCCCATAATTATGGTAATCCATAGCTGTCATAGAGAACTATAAATTACGCCTACTCTCCCTGCTCGTACAATACGATCATATTGTACGCGCGGGGAGATAAGTGACATGTCAATTATTTGCGGTGAATATGCACCACGAGTAATGTATGTCTATGGGGCAAGCGGGCGGCAGCCCCCCTCTCACCCTTCTGCCCCACGGGAATACGTACAGCTATACACAAGTCAGTCTGGAGTTGGAGCTATGCAGAGTGTCTATGCTTCTAGTTGAAAGCAACTATGAAAGTGGACCCCTGTCTATTAAGGCACCTATAGACAGGGAAGGCTGAGGCAGAAGAGATCAGCCAACTCACTGATTTCTTGAGATTAAGTAGGCACCAAGACACAGAGAGAAAGTAGAGACCTAGGTGGAGTGGACCTGAGGACAGTCACACAATCCAGAAATACAGGTGGGCTGTTTGAAGAAATGCTGGAAGAGTCGGGACCCTATTGAGTGGACAAATTATTTCCTGTGTAGAGATGGGCGAATTTCTCAAAAATTTGATTCGGGATTTCGCTAAATTTTCGACAAAAAATTTTATTTTTTTTTTCGGTCGAATTACTTCGGGACGAATCGCGTTTAAAAAACACTTTTTCCGGCTGCCAGGCCTTTTCGGTGCTGTAGAACGTTTTTGCCAGGGCTTAAATAGGCAGGGGGAGCGGGGTTTTGGCTTCATCCCTTTGTTGTGTTTTTTTATAAACCGCATATGACTCCCGGGCCGCTTTAAGAAGGGCGATTTATAAAAATTCCCTGGGCATTTTAAGGGGCAAAACTGACCAAAAAACTGAGGGGAATGTAGCCCCATAAAGTCATGGCAGCGAAAGCTGGAAAAAAACAAGCCCGGGCTCAGGGGGGCAAACTTTAGTGAAAGAGTGTGGAGGTTTACGGCAGCGGGCCCCTGCATGAGGTCAGGGGAGGGGACAAGAAAATTTGGGGGGTGGCAAAAAAAGGGGAAAAGGCCAAAGATGGGACCCAAAGACACAGTGTTAGGTCATGGCAGCAGCCACAGCAGCGCTTTAGGTCAGGGCAGTGGCAAAAATGACAAATTTTGGGGGTTTGGGAAAAACAGGAGTAGGCCCCAGGAGTGGCACAATGACAGGTGCGGAGGTCACGGCAGCAAACCCCCAGCAGCAGCATGAGGTCAGACAGTGGGACAATGACAGGTGTGGAGGTAGGCAGCCCGCCCCGGGAAACCCGCATGGGGGTCCCGAAGTGGTACAAGGCATTCCCGGGGAGGCCCAAAAAAAGGAGGGAGGCCCCAGAGTGGCAAAAATGACACGTGTGGAGGGCACGGAAAGGGGTACAGCGCAGCATGGGGGGTCAGGGCAGTGGCACAAAAAGGGGCGTGTGGAGGGGCATGGCAGGAGCAAAAGCAGCAGCATGAAGGTCCAGAAAAAAGGGGGCAAAAAAATGGAAAACCCCCCCCCCCCCCCCCCGCCCCCCCCCCCCCCCCCCCCCCAGAAATGGCACAATGGACAAGGACTGTGGAGGTCACGGGAGAACCAAGGAAAATGAGGTTTAGACAAATGGACAATGGGAAATTTTGGAGGTGGCAAAAACAGGGGTAGGCCCCCCGAGTGGGGACAAGGGGAAAAAGTGTGGAGGGAAAGGGAGGGCTACGCAGCCGGGTTTAGGGGCAGACGTTTGGGACAATGTCTTTTGGAGGTGGCAAAAAAAAAGTAGTAGGCCCCAGGGGTGGCACAATGCACAGTTGGAGGTCACAAACAGGAGCTACAGCAGCGCATGGGGGTCAGGGCAGTGGCCAATGACAAAAATTTTGGAGGTGGCAAAAACAAAGGGGAAAGGCACAGAGTGGCAACAATGACCCAGTAGGGAGGTCAGGAGGGCAAAAAAAAAAAAAAAATTTTTTTTTTTATTTTGAAAAAAAAAATAAAAAAAAAAATTTAAAAACCTTTTAAAAAAAAAATCAAAAAAAAATTTTTTTCAAAAAAAAAAAAATGAAAAATTAAAAAAAAAAAAAAAGGAAAAAAAAAAAAAAAAACTTTTTTTAAAAAAAAAACACAACAAAAAAAAGAAACCAAAAAAATAAAAAAAAAAAAAAAGAAATAAACAAAATTTTAAATTTTCAAAAAAATAAAAAAAAAAAAGTAAAAAAAAAAAAATTTTCCGTAAAATTTTTATTTT